>MDKH01139221.1:0-27461 GCA_005239495.1 Nicotiana undulata
TGTTGTGCAGATTACAGCGCCGGACCCAATGGACATTGAGCGAGGGAGTATCCTTCAGTCCACGGCGACACCGAGGTAGTCATGCAAGCGTCCGCAAGCCTTGGCGTCACCATCTATTTCTCTTCTTCTGTCTTATCTTGTATTTCTAGACAGCTACACTTTTTTACTTCAGACTCATGTTTTTAGCAATCTTAGACTGCCCGTGAGATTGTGGCACCAGTTCTGGGGGTTTATGTACCGAATTTCGTAACATTTATTATATTAAGTTTATGGATTCTTAGCTTCCGCATTCTTATTTATTTATTCATGTTTATTGTTGTTCTTTTAAATATCGTAAATAAAGAAAATAGTAAATCTAACCAAAAATGTTGGCTTGTCTAGCGGGTTCAACGTTAGACACCATCACGGCCTGAAGGTGGGATTTCGGGTCGTGACACTATTATTATTTTGATCTTTGGTCCGGCCAGGTTCATTAGTCAAGCACTTGCCTTTATTTAGACTTATTATGCACCGCTAGCTACACATTCACTTCAAGAATGGAGCAAATCAAGCGGGACAAGCTTCATATTTTTTCATGAAAAATACTTTATTTTTCTTTAGTCATCATTATATCATCAATATGGTGTATTGGGACTCAAACCCAATGCCTTACCCATATAAAGGCATGTTAGGCCATAATGAGTTGTGACTCAAATCTAACTCTTATCATCATAGTGCACCAGGACTCAAACCTGATGTCTTACCCTTATACTATGGCATAATAAGTCTAAGTGAACTCACTCTCGAGCCTTTCATGATATACTACTTTCTAATAATCAATTATTTTTTCCCGAACTTTAATGAAAGTTCACATTGATCTTTTTCACGAACATCTACATGATCAAATATAAAGGGAATAAAACTATCTTAGTCATACAAAATTTATTTGGACCACAACATAAATTTAAATTCTTTTTATTTTTAAGATTAATTAGAAACCTCCTAAATAATTAACAATTTCATAATCTTGGCTTGCAAACTGTCGGAGCAGTACATATGGAAGATGATGTCAAGGTATCGTAATATGCTCTTGTTTATCACTCTAAAGCAGGTACTCCATATGTATACATTTGCACAAATGAAACTAAATTGTTAAGTAACACAAATTAAACCAAGTCTTAGATATTAACGTAAGTTAATTGCAGAATTCATGGCAAATGAAAAATGATACTCCATGTATAATAGAAGCAAACACAACATTGATATGGCAACGAAATGCCCAGATTTTCACAGGCTCAACCAAATTGATTCAAGGCTGTAGCTTCCACGGAAGGCTTTCATCTCTTATAGAAAATATAAGGAGAATATAGCAATTCGTGCTGATAACGTGTTAAGAAAATTAGCTCAAAGTAATAATATAAAATAAGAAAATAGACAAGAATGTAGAGAGCAAGAGATGAGAGCTTCTTATTTCTTTCAAGTGTTTCAAGTGTATACAATTTGACACCCAAACCCTCTATTTATAGGATGATATAGGTAATAAAAAGGGATGTCATGAACATGGTATTAACTATTGAGATCTTGGGGGAAGATCATGGAGAAAGTTATGGAGGTGTGGGAGTTACAACCATAATAGTAAGAAGTAATGGGGATAATGGAGAAGAGTATTGAGAGTAACTTCTTTAGGAGTTATAGACATACACTATACAATATTATATATCATAACAAAGTTTTTAATATTAAAATAAATTACTAAGAAAAGCACTATAATGTTTGTCAATTCATAGTAGTAAGTAGGGTGATGTTGATATTTGACCGATATGGCTGACCCCCAATCAGGGACGGCTCTAGAGCCAAGCAAATAAAACATTTATTTTTAGTCCCCCAAAATTTTAATGCCCCAAAAATTGGAACTAGTTAGTTCTGGGGCTTAAATTACTTTTAGAGAATCTTCAAGTTGTAGAGAAAAATATATAAAATCTTTGTACAAAAAGAATGTCTACTTATTGAAGGCGACCAAAAAGGGCAACCGACAAAAAAAAAAAAAAAAAAAAAAAAAAAAAAAAAAAAAAAAGAGAAGAGACATTGCATTTTAATAGTATATTGCAAGTCTCGTTTCCTTTTTCTTTTTAGTCATTTCTTATACTAATGCTTTATTTTCCTTCTCCATACGCGTCAATATATTTTGTCAAACAAAAAAGTGCATTGAATAATTGTAACTCCACATTATTTTCATGTTTTTAAGTATTGAGTGAGCAAATAGGAGCAAGAATATTCTCTGACAACATAGGGTGTGTTTGGCATGGTGAAAAATATTTTTTGGAAAGTGTTTTCCAATTTTTCCATGTTTGGCTGGTTTAAATATTTCGAAAAATATTTTTCTTAGCAATTCATTTTCCTCCAATTGCAAGAAAATATTTTCACCTTTCCAAAACTCCTTCTCAACCTTCCCCACCATATTCCCCATGCTCATCAACCTACCCCACACCACCTACCTTACCCCACCCACTGCCTACCCATCCCACCCCATCTCTCCAAAACACCCACCCTACAACCCTCCCCCGGGCCCGCCTGCACACAAAAAATCACTTTTTTATAATTTTTAAATTTTTTATTTTTTTTGCAACACCCACCCCCCGGCCCCCCGGAACTTTTTATTTTTTATTTTCAGTTTTAGTTTTTTCATCTTTCGGCTTACATGTTCGAAATTTTACAAGTTCCAAAGTTATGAGTTCGTGGGTTTACGTGTTTGAAAGTTTACGAGTTTGAAAATTATAAAGTTTACGGGTTCGAAATTTGCGATTTCGAAAGTTTAGCGGTTCACAAGTTTATGAAATTTGTGGGTCTTTATTGTATCTATATTATTTATGAATACTCCTGAGAAGTTATTTTCCTTAACTTGTTTACCAAACACCGAAAAATGAATAAGATTACTAGTTGTTTTCCAAGAAAACATTTTTCACGAAAAACATTTTCCGTTATACCAAACACAACCTTAATGATTTATTTTGATTTCAATTGTCAAGCTATCAACTTTCAGAATCACGTTCAATATTGATTGTTCTAATACTTATCATTTTTCTAAATGTGAATTTATTTTGGAAAATCTAATTTCATAATATTTTTATTGTACTACTACACAGGAGTATTACTTAGAAAATGTGAAACGGGTTACCAAAACACACACACACAGACTCCTTTTGACCAGAAGTGTACCATGTTTTCTTCTTATCTTCTCTTCTTTCTACATCATTAAATTATGCAGCCATGGAAATGAAGAAGATCTTATCACTTGTCATATTTCTGGTCTTTTTATCCTGCAACAATCTCTCTCTTGGAGGGGACACTATTTCTGGAAATGAATCTCTTTCATTTGGCCAAACAATTGTATCTTCTGGTGGGAAGTTTGAGCTTGGTTTCTTTGAACCAGGTAACTCTCTCAATTACTACATAGGCATATGGTACAAAAACAATATTGTTTCTCAGGGAACTGTAGTTTGGGTAGCAAATAGGGAGACACCAGTTAGTGATGCTGCCCAGTTGACAATTATTCAAGGCAACTTGGTCCTTCTTGATCAAAATCATAGCTCAATTTGGTCATCAACACATATTACAAATAACGCCACTCGAAATAATGAAGTCATAGCAGTTCTTGGTGATGATGGTAATTTGATTTTGAGTGATGTGTCAAATTCATCAACACCCTTAACACTTTGGCAAAGTTTTGACAATCCAACGGACACACTTTTGGCAGGTGCTAAGATTGGATATAACAAAATTACACAAAAGAAGCAGGTTCTAATTTCATGGAAAGATTTTGACAATCCGGCACCAGGATTGTTTTCCATGGAACTAGACCCGAGGAATGCCCAACTTATTTTAAAATGGAATAGGACTAGAGAGTATTGGGCAACTGGTTCATGGAATGGCCATAGATTTAGCTCAGTGCCCGACAAGTTGAACTCAGTATACAATTACAGCTATATTGACAACGAGAACAAGTCATATTTTACATATTCCCGTCATATTAGTAGTACAATTACATCAAGATTCATCATGGATGTCTCAGGACAAATTAAGCAACTAACATGGTTGAATAATTCTGCTGGTTGGAATGAATTTTGGGCTCGACCTAGTCAACAATGTGAGGTTTATGGTTATTGTGGGGCATTTGGAGTTTGTGATAATGTTAATTCACACTGCAAATGTTTCAGTGCTTTCAAGCCAAGATCAGATAGAGAATGGAATTCGAATGATTATTCGGGTGGCTGTGTAAGAAATGTAGAGCTACAATGCAGCGCCTTTACCGTAGACAATGATAGTTTCTGGATGAATTCAAGCATGAGTTTACCTGCTTCTCCAGATACAAATATCACTGTTGAGGAAGCCTCACAGTGTAGATCTACTTGTTTTAACGATTGCTCTTGCACTGCTTATACTTATGATGGTTCCGGTACCTGTTCAATTTGGACAGGAGATCTCTTCAATCTGCAACTGCTCAGCAAAAATGAAACAGGAAGGATTATCTTTGTGAAACTTGGCTCACCTCAAGGTTAGAATAACATAGAATAACTAAGCTTAACTCTTTATCTCATAATGGTAAAAAGCACTTTGTTGCGGATGGAATTCGTTGTAATTAACATTAGCACTTAATAACAACGTGTTATGAATAGGCCCATTACTGATTATACTACTGCGCTAAAAGCTAAGGTAATTGGTTTAGTTGTTAAAATGAGGCAAAACCAATGTACGATGTGGGATCCAGGTTGAGAAAAGCTATTAAAGTATTGGCGGGCTGAAGGAAATATCTTGGTTATAAATAGCAGGAGTCTCTAGTGGCACGGTATGCTAGAACTAAAGATCGAGAAACATTTAGTAAATATGGATATATTACACAATGATTCTTCTTTTCCTATTTCTTTGTCGAGCAAAGTAAAAATTAAGCTTAAAATAAATTCTTAAAAAGATAACGATAGGTTCTGACACTGGATATTTGCATCAAATCCTTCAAGATAGAGTTAAAAGTATCTAACTTGTTTTTAGCTCTCTACTTTCAGCTCAAACTAAGGCTAAGAAATCGATGCAGCTAAAAGTTATCCTTTCATCCGTAACAGCTTTTATGGTTCTAATCATAGGCAGCTTTAGCTACATTTATTATAGAAGAAGAATGGCAAAAGGAGCAGGTATTTGCTGAATGAATGTCACTCTGGAAAATATTTTCTTTTATACTATATTTTTTGAGTTAATTTCAGATGACTTTCTCAATCACATTGGGGTTACTCTGTTTTTCTTTTTCTTCTTTTTTCCTTTCTATTCCAGATAGAAGAAAAGGTAATCAAAGGATACAAATATCTCACTGGCACAAAGTTGACGGAGAAGCAAAAATATTGAGAAACAAAGACAATGAAGTCATTGATGTTCCATACTTTCATTTGGAGACCATTTTGGCAGCTACAGACAACTTCTCAGATGCAAATAAGGTCGGAGAAGGAGGATTTGGTCCTGTTTACAAGGTGAAAATTTCAATCTGACACCTCTGTGAACTGGTACGGCCACATTGACCTATAGTAATGAGATGAAAAATATTTGGCAGGGTATGTTTCCAGGAGAAAAAGAAATTGCAGTGAAAAGGTTATCTACTCATTCACGACAAGGCATAGATGAACTTAAGAATGAAGTAACTTTAATTGCAAAACTTCAGCACCGAAATTTGGTGAGGCTATTAGGCTATTGCATCAATACGACGGAACAAATATTACTTTATGAATACATGCCGAATAAAAGTTTAGACGCATTCATATTTGGTAAGTCAGCTAAACAAAGTTCTTTATTCTCAAAGTCACATGTTTTATATAATGATCTAGCTTTACTGATACCATCAGTTCTTTGACATGGTAACTATGCAAGATGAATCACTCTGCGCATTATTGGATTGGAAGAAACGTTATGACATCATATTAGGCATTGCACGCGGGCTTGCTTATCTGCACCATGATTCACGACTGCGGATCATTCATAGAGATTTAAAAACTAGTAACATTTTGTTAGATGAGGCGATGAATCCGAAAATTTCGGATTTTGGTTTGGCAAGGATTGTTGAAGGAACAAGAACTGAAGCAAAAACAAAGAAAGTAGTGGGGACCTAGTAAGTATTACTTCCCTTCCTATCATTTATTTCTTCCAAATGATCCTAACAATGGGTGTTTGGTTTTTCCTTTTCGGTTTTGGTAAAATTCTCATGCTTAACACTTTGTTCGCCTGGTTCAATCCAGTGGGTATATGTCTCCTGAATATGCACTGAATGGATTGTTTTCAATCAAGTCGGATGTATTCAGTTTCGGGGTAGTCGTACTTGAGATAGTCAGTGGAAGGAGGAACAATGGATATTATCAATCAGAAGAAGCCTTAAACTTGCTATGCTATGTAAGTGAAGAAACTTCCCATAACTTAATATGTATATTTTTTTGTTAGCTTTGATTCTCTGATAGAAAGTTTTCACAGGCATGGAGATTGTGGATAGAAGAAAATGAAATACAGTTAATAGAGAAATCATTACTCGAATCATGCAACAGAGATGAAGTGGTAAAGTGCATCAATGTTGCACTCTTGTGTGTACAAGAAGATCCAAATAATCGTCCTAACATATCAGATGTCATTGTAATGCTGGGAGGGGACGGTATGAGTCTTCCTAGACCTAATCGACCAGCTTTTATAATAAGAACACACACATCTAGCACATCATCTTCTTTCTTGAAAGTCTCTAACAATCAAATGACAATTACAGCAGAAGGAGGACGATAGCAATAATGTGAAATCATCATAGTTGGACATGTATATGTATGATATGATTGTAATGTTTTCCTGCAGACCTCTGTATCACAGAAACTTTGGGGGGGGGGGGGGGGGAAATCATCAGTTGGAAATGGCATGGAAAAGTTTCGGATAATAATTCCCTCCTCTTTCTAGTTGCCAGAGAAGTTATATTTTAGAAATTAGGGGACAATGTGTTCTTAGGGAAAACATTTCGCAAAATATTTAAGACAACCAAACATGGGGAAATTAGATGAGAACGTTTTCCACCATACCAACACATCCTAGGTCTTAAAGTCGAGCAATATATTGTTTAATCCTATTTTTCTCATTATGCAAGCTTTGCGAAAGCATAGATATTTAGCTCTTAACACATACCTTCAAGAACATTCTCAAATCTCAAAATAATCTTGATCAGTAGCATATCTTCATGCATTCTTTTCCTTCACTTAATTTATACTGTCTTTAGTATCCTTATCAGTTATCACATCTATCACATGCACTTTTCAGATCTCTTTCGCCTGAATCTTATATTCAAAGTTCAAAACAAAGTTGTTCTTGGCTTTTATATTTCGGATCTTTGACAAAATAAACTATTCAAAACGTCAAATTCTATTTGGACATTTTTAACTTGTTACTAATTATGTTGAGTTAGCTATATATTATTCACCATTAATTGCATCAATATTTGTCATTGTAGAAGTGACTCTCTTATACTGAGAGAATATGTATCTTTTTGTAAATTTCTGAGTAGGTCTAAAATTGTTTAGAGAGAAATGTCATGGCTGACAAAATCTTGAAAGAAGCCATGAGTGGAAACAAAACAGGCTGGTGAAACTTTGATAAAATACATCACAATTTTCAATTTTAAGTAAATTGAATAAAGTAAAAACAAGTTGGCTTAAACAACAAAATAAATACTAATTTGGCAGCCTAAAAAACAACAAAATAATAACCTTATGTAATAGGTAAAATATGGACCCGGCTCCTCTCCATTCCCCTAATTTCTTACTTATAAAGATGATACATGTCTCATTTTAAAATTAATGATTTAATTTAATTAACTAAAGCAAGGTCTTGACCATGGTTAGTATAATAGATATTGCATATATTTGCTCCCAAACAATTCGGCAATCCGATATTTTTTTTATGACACTAATATCAGGGACAACTTGCGCGCACCTCCACTATTCCACTGGGTACATACAATACCACAATTTTAGCACCAGATATGCTCATCCATAAATATATTTAAGACATCCATTTCTAAAGCATCCAAATTGTACCTATTTTTCCTATTTCAACAGCCATTTGCCAAAATTAACCCTAGTACATGGATCTTACAATATTTTACTTAGGGGTTGTTTGGTAAGATGTATATGAATAGAGTTAAATAAGGTGTATTAGTAATGCATGGGTTAGTAATGCAAGCATTAATTATGCAGAGATTGTTAGTTATCCATTGTTTGGTTGTTTGGTGTGGCGTATTAAAAGTTAAAATGCATTGCATAATTTTTACAAAAAGGCCCTCCATATTCTTTAGCTTTAAGGGACTTTAAGGATAATTTTGTCTTTAACTATGCTAATGCATGCATTAATAGCCTTGGTATTGCTAATACCATGGCTTGCTATGTACTAAGAGGTCGTTTGGTAGAGTGTATAAGAGAAAATAATGCATGCATTAACTTTGTGTATTAGTAATACCTTGTTCGGTACATTTTTTCAACATATGTACAACTAATACAAGCATTAGTTATACACCTTATTTGGTATTATCCTATGTATAACTAATGCATAGGAAACCATGGCATTAGCAATACAAAGGCTATTAATGCATGCATTAGCATGGTTAAAGACAAAATTATCCTTAAAGTCCCTTAAAGTTAAAGGATATGGAGGTCATTTTTGTAAACAATTAATTTTCTTAAAAAATATGCAATGCATTTTAATTTTTAATACACCACACCAAACAATGCATAAGAAATAATCTCTGTATAACTAATGTTTGCATTATTAACCCATGCATTACTAACCCCTGCATTACTAATACACCTTATTTAGCATTATTCTTATGCGCCCTACCAAACGACCCTTAATTAGTTATAGATAGGATAATACCAAATAGGTTGTATAACTAATACTTCCATTAGTAATACATAGATTGAATAAGGTTCGTTCGGTAGGATACATTAGAGAAAATAATGCATGCATTAGGGTATTACTAATCTCTTATTTGGTACACTTATTCAACCCTAGTACATGGATCTAACAATATTTTACTGAAAGAGATCAAGTTAGGCCTCCCTTTACTGCTCTAATGGGTCAATTCTCAGTACCTTACCCACCCCAAAGTTCACTTGGGAAATTTCACAAACAGATTGTACGCAATGTACCACTTTGCAATTGCCACTAGAAAAAGCACACAAATAACAAGTATTTCGAGTTTTAAGAAATTGAATTTGGGTTAAGAAAGAACCTGACATGAATAGTCACTCTATAACCTTGAATCCATCAGAACCATTTTCGAGAGCCATTCACTCTATGCAAATCTCAATTAAACTGATCAAACAGACCGAACGACCTGTACCCCATTAACACACCAACACCCAAAGGAGTAACCCACACCACTAAGCAACCAGGCAAATTCCTACTCCGCACACACTACACCATTTACAACTACAACTCGGACATTCGATAAAACCCAATTACCCATAAAGTATATTACAACCTATATCCAAAAGTTCCATTACTCGAGTCATCTCAGACTCCACCTCTGCAAGTCATAATTGATTCACCAGTATACCTCGAATTGAACCTAATATATCACATAATCGTGCAACCAACTTATCATTAGCAGCCTTCCCCACTTGGCTCAGAGCCATAGATTAAAACAATCAATAGCTCACAATGCCCATACGCTAACATTGCCGCCATACCACAGTGAGATTCAACTGAATCCTTCATAAGCTCATATATAACTCAAACCATTTAACATCTCAAATCATCTGAAATCTCGCATTTTCCATTGCAATAGCCGTTCCAACTTCCACAAGTGATCTAAACTCAACTTACAACATGTAACATTTACTGGTAAAGGAGTACTTGTTATAAAATCACCTAAGGATCACACAACCTCAGGACACCCCGCGGGGGATAACCCCACCTGCTTAGCCTCAAACCGATATCATCTCTATACCCTTCCAAAAATCATAGCTATCACGCAATCACTATACCCTCCTGTATTAAAACACAACCAATACCTATCCTCGAGGCATCAGGATACGCGGTATAAGAACCTGAAGTTGATGGTAGAATCAACACTGGAGTTGTGGTCAAAGCAATCTTGAGCTTCTGCAAGTTCTCTCCACACTCGTCTGACCACCTGAATACCCTCACTAGACACCACGTGCCCCAAGAATGCTACTGAACTGAGCCAAAAATTCACACTTGGAGAACTTTGCATAAAGCTTTTCCTCCATCAATCTCTATAATACCCTCCTCGAATGCTGAGTATGCTCCTCTTGGCTACGTGAGTACGCCAGGACGCTATCAATGAATAAAATAACGAAGGAGTATAAATACGGCTGGAATACACTATTAATCAAATACATGAACGCTACTGGGGCATTGGTCAGTCCAAAAGACATCACCAGGAACTCATAACACAACAGAAAGATTTGGTTCGCTCCACAACTAAACAACGTGAGAGGTCTTCCAATACACTCAAAACTCGAAGCCATATGCCAACTTGAGATAAATATCAAACAATCAATAGATCTCGACAATCAAACAATTTAAACACACCTCGCCATCAAATCACACTCTCCACAAAGTCATCCAGTCACAAAACCCCACTGATAAGGACACAAACGTACATATAAGTCCCAAATGCATGGCTCACACAATCGAAATCTCAGCACTCAAGCCAAAGAATAAACCCGGCCTCATGTCTTCAAGATTGGTCCATTATCAACATGCTAAAATCACATCTCGCACCTCACCATGGAAATCACAAGCCGTCTATGCACAACTGATACCGAGCGCTCACGTGCGTATTCGAATACATGAAAAGGACTCAAAGAGTTACGCTTTTGGCTGATTAAGTGGATTCGCACGACAAGAATTCAAGAATGTGAGATTTTTCTTAAGGGTTCTGCAGCCACTCGAAGATAAGTACAGACGTCTCCGTACCGAACCACAAGACTCTACTAAACATTCTTATGACCGGTGAGTCCTATGTAACCTAAGCTCTGATACCAACTTCTCACGACCCAAGACCTACATTGTCTGTGATGGCGCCTATTGTGATACTAGGCTAGCAAATTTACCGATAATAACATAAAAGATTTCCACCTAATACATAGGTTACCCAAAATTTCATTAAAATTTCGCTTTTAAGCATTTCAAAACAATACAAATAGCCCCAACACCTGGAGTCAACCGTCATGAGCATATAAGAAGTGATATAATCTGATACTATTCCATTACTACAAACAAGTCTGGAAAGAGTTAAAAAAATGACAAAATAGGAAGGAGAAAGGGCATGTTGCGGACGCCGAACAACTACCTCAAAATCTCTGAACAATCTCCAAAGAGAGAGTGAATCAGCTAGCCCTCACACCCAGTACCTGAATCTGTACACAAGGTGCAGGGAGTAACGTGAGTACGCCAACTCAGTAAGTAACAATTATAACTAAAGACTTGAGTGCAGTGACGAGCATTTAGAGATCATGTAAAGCCATATAATAAGCAACAATGAAAATAATTTAATCGAGTCAGAAATCTACATTTCCGAATATTTCATAAATCTCTAATTTTTCATTTAAAATCTCATATAAAACATTTGTTCAACGTTTTCATTAGAGGCTCAGTGTAAAGAAGAGTGAAAAACAGTAGTTTCATAAAAATATCATCCCCTCAGGCACATTGTCACTCACAAATAATGTTGCGGCGTGCAACCCGATCCATCACTATCCTCACAATCCGACTCTCGGCCTCACTTAGTCATTAATTAAACAGTGAACAAGTATAAAACATGACTGAGTTTTTATATTTTCTGTCATTCAGTGTGAGAATAGTAGTAAGATACCCCCCTGAGGGTCCAAACAGGTCGGCACAAGGCCCCAAACATGGCGTACATCCAAAAATATAATATCAATCTCTAAAATACGGGATGTCATATGATTTCAAATCAAATATGCGGTTTAATAGTCGCTTAGGGACGGACCAAGTCACAAACCCTACATGCGCACACCCACATGCTTGTCACCTAGCATGTGCGTCACTTTATTTATCAAAACAATACGAAATACCGGGGTTTCATACCTTCAGGTCTAGATTTACAATCGTTACTTATCTCAATCCGACAAAAAATCCTAATCCGCGATGCCTTTGCCTCTTTACTCGGCCTCCAATTGCTCCGAATCTAACCAAAACCAGATTAATATCATCAATATACACTAAAGGAACAAATCCCACTAGAAAATAACCAATTTATATAAAAAATCCCAACATTGGCCAAACCCGACTCCCGGGCCCACGTCTTGAAATTCGATAAAAATCACAAAACTAGAATCCTTATTCACTAACGAGCCTACCCATATCACATTCATCGAAATCCGACCTCAAATGCCCATTCAAATCCCCAAAAGAATTCCCAAACTTTTCTTCCATTTCTCCCAATTTCCACTCCAATTTCCCAAATTAAATGATGAAATTCAAGATTAAATCATGGAATTGAACCAAATATGAGTGAAGAATACTTACCCAATCACTCTATTGAAATTCTCCTGAAATTTTGTCTTCTGCCGAGTTCTCTAATGGATTTTGAAGTTTTGGACTTAAACCCTCATTTTTTAATAAAAACTTTCTGCCCAGGCCCTTTCTTCATCACGAACGCGGCCACCTCCTCGCGTTTGCGAAGCACAAACTTTCCTAGGCCAAATTTCCTTCTTCACGAACGCGTCTACAGCACCGCGAACGCAATGCTTTGCCACTCCACACGAACACACGGGCCAATACCCCTGGGGTCCCCAACCACCTGCTCTTCTTTGCGAACGCGTCCCTTGAGCGCGAACGCGATGCTTACTCCACTCAGACCCTCGCGTTCGCGTCCACCCCTTCGCGAATGCGATGAAAAAAATTCCTCAGCTCCCCAAATGACCCTTCGCGAATACGGGACCCCACCCGAGAACGCGATGAACAAATTCTCTGCAACTGAAAACCAGAAAAATCTGCCAACTTAAAATCCAAGAATTGGTCCGTTAACCACTAGAAACACACCCGAGGCCCTCGGTACCTCAACCAAACCTGCAAACACATCCCATATCCTCATTCAAACTTAGTCGAGCCTACGAACCACTCAAAACAACACCAAAACACCAAATCAACCTCGGATTCAAGCCTAAGAACATATAAACTTCCAAATTTCGTCAACGATGCCAAAACCAATCAAAACACCTCTGATTGACTTGAAATTTTGCACACACCTCACAATTGACACTACGGACCTGCTCTAACTTCTGGAATTCCATTCCGACCCCGATAGCTAATTTTCCAATGCCGACCGAAAATCGCCAAAAACTCAATATCGCCAATTCAAGCCTAATTCTACTCCGCACCTTAGAACAATATTCCGAACACACTTCCAAGTCCCAAATCACCTAAAGAAGCTATCCGAGCCATAAAATCTACATTCCGAGATTGTTTACCTATAAGTCAACTCTCAGTTGCCTTTTTCAACTAATTAACAAACTTAAGAGACTAAGTGTCTCATTTCTCTCCACAATCACTCCGGACCCGAGCCAACCGACCAACACAACATAAAAGAGCTGAAAAACACATAATAAAGTAGAAATAGGGGAAACGGGGCTAAATTCTCGGAACGACCGATCAGGTCGTTACAAGTACTTATAGTGGGAATTGGGTCGTGACTTCATATGATACAGATAACCACCAGATATCCTATTAGAGGTAATAATATGTTTTCAAAACTAATTTTATGCAACAAATAGGAAATAATTAATTTTCTTTCTTTTTAGCCGAGTGATTATTTGTTATTTGTGATTTTAGAGTTGTGGCTGATTTAGGAACATATAGGAGGTAAATGATGTACATCAGCTTACAATAATTCTGCTCCTACTATGAGCTAAATATCAAAAGTATGCACATTGCCTTTAGATCTTTACTACAATCAAATGCTTAATATTTGTGTGACATTTATGCATTTTGATAGTATCATAAGAAGCAATTGACCTATGACTGTATACGGTTAAAACTGGGCTATTTTTCATGTAAGACTGCTTACCTTTCTTGTTGAACAAGTCTGTCAAGTATCCCTGCTTTAACAAATGTTTTACTTCACCTTGTAACAATCTGCAATATGTTGTTTTATGGCCATGGTCGTTATGAAACTCGCTCCAGAAATCTGGATTTCTTCTGTTTGGGTTTGACTCATTTGCTTTGGCCACTGCACCTTATCTCCCATACTCCTTAGAACAGCTACCAACTCAGAAGTACTAATATTGAAACTATAATCTCCAATCCTTGCGTTTGTGTTGGTATCCCTATCACGTATATCTCGTTCTTTTCTGAACCTAGATGATGATGACCTTGTATCTCTGTTCCTGAATCTATGGTTAGATCGTACATTCTCTGGCTTGGATCGTGCATCTCGCCTTGTAGGTCCCATATAAGGCTCATACCTGTTTTTACCAGACCTCTTTTCAAATTCTGACCGCCTCGAACTTGTTCTCTCATATCCCTTGACTGTGCAACGATATCTTATTCAATCCGTAGTGTGGTGTTGTATCTGTTATATACATCGTTCCATGTTGTTGCAGGAAATTCTCGTAAACTTTCCTTGAGTCTTCTCATGGCTTATAAACTTTTTTCATTAAGATTACTTGCAAACGCCATGGCTGCCCAGTTATCAGGCACTCGCGGAAGCATCATTCTTTCACGTTGGAATCTATCCACAAATTCCCTGGGTAACTCAGCTTCCCCTTGTTTTACTTTAAAGATATCTTCCATTCTTTTTTCAACTTTTTGAGCTCCCGAATGTGCTTTTATAAATAAATCTAGTATCTTAGCAAAAGAATCAATAGAATTTTCAGGTAAAAGAGAATACCATGTTAATGCCCCTTTCATGAGTGTTTCTCCAAGTTTCTTGACTAAAACTGCTTCAATCTATTGTTTGGTCAAATCATTGCCTTTCACGCCTGTGGTGAATGCGGTCACATGATCTCGTGGGTCAGTTGTTCCATCATATTTTGGTATGTGAGAAATTTTGAACTTCTTAGGAATGGGCAGTGGAGCTGTGGTTGGTTTCAATTTTTTTTTTGAATATTTATCAATATCCGCTCCTTTAATTAAATGTGGTACGCCAGATATTTGCTCAATGCGGTCGTTTTGTTCTTTCACCTGTTTCTGCAAAGTTAGTAACAAATTTTGTAAATCAGAATTATTTGGTGTACCTGGTCTCCCATCACGTGACTTATTGTGACTTCCCCCGCTTCCTGAATTAGCAAGATTTGAGGGTGGATTTTGCACAGTTGCAGTATTATTTGGGGGAGGAGTTGGTGGTACAGTTGGCAGTCCCCTCACGAAAGCTTGGAGAACATTATTCATGTGTTCAGCGATCAATTGTTCATAGCATCTTTCTCAACGGTTTGCTCATCCCCATGTTTTTCATTCGTGTGAGATGCAAATCTTTCAGGTGTTCCTTCTCGAGAATTGCGTGGGGATTCCTGAGGTGGGAACTGGAGTTCCTCTTACCTGTTGGTTGTTGTCATTGACAATTAACATGATTTGGTTGTGAAAAAGAAAGATTTGAAAAGTGAAAAGATTATCAGATTCTCGGTAACGAAACCAATTTGTTTAACCAAAAAATAAGATTCTCGGTCAAAGCCTATTTCTAGAAGAGCTCGGGTTACTGATAACCAAAAAATTTCGTACTTTCTCTATTATATGAAAGGAAATAAGCGTGACAAGAGATATTGAAATAATTGAATGAAAGCAAAAGAAAATAATTGTATTCCAATATAAGTCAGAACGTGCCTTTATAAATAAAATTCCTTATATAGAGATTTACAAATATAATGTTTTCTTTCATTAATGGTTAAGCCATTACGAACTTTAATGGCATTAAATATCTGTTATAATTGGTAATCGTAACTGTTCATGAAGATTATGTAACGATTCTGATTCCCCCTTCTTTATTGAAGGTTCATGAATCTTCTCTTTTTACTGTCTTGATTCATTCCGCACGTGTCTCTTCATTAAACAATTTAGGCTCGAGCATATGTGTCCTTTCATCTCGTGAGTGATTTGCTCGTACCTCTTGTAACCCGTACACCTTTTAATTGTAACACTCCAGTTGTCATCTTCTTATTGATCCACATATCATGCCCTGTCAGCCACATACAATTCCACATGTATTATTTATTTTCTACCAATACAACCTCCAACCTTAAGGTTGCGGAATTACAAAGATCATTAACAACTTGTTTGGATTATTGTTATGTATCATATAATATTGTATTATATTATTTTGATGTATATAATGTTTAGATAGATTGTATTGCTTGTCGTCGTTCGGTGATGTCATGTACTAGCAATATGAAGAATAAACTTGTAATATTATAGAGAAAAAGTAATGTGTGAGGTAAGAATTATTATATAAAAAGGCAGGGTAAATGATAAAAAAAATTATTTAATAATAAAAATGGCCAAGCTGAGAGAAAAAAATAAGACAATGACGCGACCACACCAAATCGGTCGTTTCTTAAAGTGACACTTTTCGTCGTTACGTAACAAAAGATTTAAAAATACATACAACAAAATTTAAGTAACATTCAAAACAAACATTATATTTAATGTAACAATACGATACAATACAATACAATATTACAACGAGTAACAACCATCCGAATAAGCTGTAACATATCTCAGTGATTGAGAAAAATTAAGCAATTACAAATATCACCACATATCTATTCAGAGTCCCCTTCAGGCAACATATCTACCCTTGCTTGCAAATATGATCTTGTGCTTTATAACTTAAAACATCTATCATAGTACAAGCCAATATGAATAATCTCCTTAAATTTTTGCAGCCTTTTAAACCTTCTCTCTTCAATGTTGTAGAGGAGAGGCAACTTACAGCCGCCGTCAATAATAATGTCACCTTTGTTACCTTTTAATGGTACATACCCCATTATTTTGAACCAATTCCCCATACCTGATAAATTGATAGTGTGTTCCTTGACCCATTCTTGCTTCTTATGATCCTTGAGAATGTATAGTTCCATCCTTGACAATTCTTCAGAGTAGTAAGCTAAACATAATTTCCCATTCAAATCAGCTAATTGGGTATTCTCATACAGTGCTAGCTTTTCATCATAAGGCTCTTTGGGGCAACTAATTGTACTCAAGAATTCCTCATTTTCAGTTTCCAATGAAACAATATTTTCCATTATATCTCCTCTTCGAACCAACCAATAAATTACATTATTTACACATGTTGAATCTACCTTACGAGAAAACCATTCTTGATGTGGCAGGGGTTGCCAATAGCTAGGAATTGGTCCACAGTCTCTTAGTGTGAGAATCTCGAATCTGAACTCCAATAAATCACCACCATAGTTAAAGTTGTACTTAGGACTGATCTTGGTACCATATAGATGGACAATCTTGTATGTATTGTTGGAAGGGATATAGGCAACATCAAAACTAACTGATGGGTTGCTTGAAATTGGTAAGTTTATGGTTTCTTTAGTTGTGGGATTGCATACCTTGTGATTGGAAATGATAAGGTTGGAGGAGATGAAGAAGGAGTGCTGAGAGGCAATAATATCCTCAAAACTGAACTCTTTCTGGATCCCGCTGTCGTCTACAGCGAGATCCATGGTCGAAATATCAATAGTTCGACTAATCATTTTCCTCCTGCCTGGTGAATACTTGGCGTTAGGTAGTTGAACTACACGTGTTCGAGGACGATTCAACGATTTCATGTTGTAGAGTCTTCTGAAATGTGGACTAGAGATGGTTCTGAACCACTGCTTTGAAACAGTTTGAAGTTGGTGGACATGTTTGAGTGAAAGCCGAGAGAGTATATCGACCAGGACTTCACAAGGCAGAGCCATGATGTTGGAGCTCAATTCCATTGTAGTGTCCATTCTTCAGCAGCCTAATTTGTGATACAGATCAACAGAGAGGGAGAGAGATCTAAATTGTGAAAAGAGCCTTCATTGACTTTTCTAAAAGACATGCCAAGCACCTTCCTCATTGACTTGATTAAAATAAAGATATGAAAGCTGAGTAGGTTAGAAGACATATATTTTAATTTATTACTATTTAATTAGAGTCGTGAGTCCTTTTAAGTGTGCTAAAAGCCTAAAACAATGAAAGTGCATTATATTGAGTTGCACTTTCGGTTCATCTGCTCTAAACAATAAAGGCTGTAAGCCTGTAACTCACTGTAAGCTGTAGCATATTGCAAACTAATGAATGACTTGACGAGCTTAGTAGTAAAGTTTTTCAGCACTGCCTCCCAAGGAAGAAAAACCCAATGCATGGAGATTGCTAGTTTCTACTTGTATAATTCATACTATGAATTTGTAGGTGTCGCCTGCCCTAATTTCCCTCCGTAAGATGTCGTGATCGCACCTAATTTTTAAGATTAGGTAAGCTTAACACTTATTGAATTAATGGCAAAATTCAACCAAAGACTATTAAATATGAAACACAAATTTCTATACAAAGTCAACAACCCCAAAACCGGTAGTACAAGTCATAAGCTCTACTGAGTTCACTAGAAAATCTCTAAGTATAACTGTTCCAGAATAGAAATAAACTTTACAAAAATAACTTTCGAAGGTGACTCAGAGGGATGCGAATGCGACGACAAGTATACCTTGAAGTCTCCACAGCAACATTTGATCCGCTATCTAACAATTAGCAGACTCCGAAATACCTGAATTTGCACAAAATATGCAGAAGTGTAGAATGAGTACACCATGGTCGGTACCCAGCAAGTATCAAGACTAACCTCGGTGGACTAGTAACAGGGTATAAGTCAAGACACTCACTAGACCAAATAACCCGTGCAGTATAGAAGTATAAACTAATAACAGAAATCGAAAATCAGCAAATGGCAACAAGAACCAACAAGTGATATAAGCAGTAAAGCAATAGAACATCGTGAAGTATCACTAAAACTAAATAAGGAACACAAAGGACAATCAATTAATCAAGCCGTTTTGACACAAGTTTCACAACGAAATCACTCTGTGGTACTTCATCTCATAGTCATAAGTCACGGGTCTCAACCCACCATCATATACTCACGGCACCTTGTGCCCACATCTCGCATCAAAACCGTACGGACAACTCACAGGCCAAAATCTCAGTCCGCCCGGCATGATCACATGCTCACATTCACTATCCGCCCGGCATGGTCACAGGTCCACAATCACAATCTGCCAGGCATTATCTCAGGCTCACATTCACAATCTGCCTGGCATGGTCACAAGATTACAATCACAATCCGCTCGACATGGTCACATGCTCAATATTAACATGGAAACAGATAATACAAAAACACATAGGCATGATCGAGAAATGACAAGTTTCGTACTCCTGAGCTAGTATAAGTGGCATGCTACGGTGTACGCTTGTGTGAGAGTACTACTTGTCACGACCCAAAATCCATAAGGTCGTGATGGCGCCGGACACCACTGTCAGGCAAGCCGATCATTAACTAATTAAAAATAAATTCCTGTTTCAACATTTTCAAAGTTGTTACCTTTAACTTTAATACATAATAACTAGATGAAATCCAATTAGGTAAAAACAACAGTCTATTTTCCACTTTAATAAACTACATCCCAAATACATCCCAGAACCCGGTGTCGCAAGTACATGAGTAATTTCTAAGACTTTTTACTAAATACTACAAAGCTTGTCCGAAATACAAGTTGGACAAGGACTTTAGAATAAAATAAATACAATACTTAGAGGAAGACTCTGCCGGCTGCGGATCGCCTTCGGATGATGCAGCTCGCCTAAGTCTCCAAACCATCCTCATCGCTATGAAAGTACCTGTGCGACAAAATGCACAACAAGTGTAGCATGAGTACGAAAACAACGTGTACTCAGTAAGTATCCCTCCTAACCTCAGAGAGATAGTGACGAGAGGTCGACTTGACTCTCACTAGGGTCCAACAATGTAATTTAACAATATATGACAGCATCAAAAGGCATACGAGGGTAATAAAATCAGTAAACTTTAAAAGTAACTGCAAATTCAATAAACACTAGAAGTAAATAAATAATTTCTACTTCATTTTCCCCCCAAATATCTGTCAAGTCCTTATCCATGAAATCATTTGACAATTTACGTCCTTAAGACAATTTAACAATTCAAGTCACAAGTGGTATATCATATGTATATATATGCGTAGGGAATGCCGAGGGTCATTCGGCTAGAACCAACAACAAAAGTGAACTGTGCACTGCCAAGGGTCGAACGGCCCGAACCATAAGTGAATCTTTCAATCCCGCCGTGGTATACGGCCTGCTCCCATGAGAGTGGAGGAAATAATGCTCCGCTCGCGGAATATAAATTGCGAAGCGGTCACATGCACATACAACATTTTCTTAAATTAATTTCAATGAACGATTCCTTTAAATTACCAAATTTCTGTGATCTCAGGGAAAACCAAAATTTCATATAGCATCAATTCAGAAAGCATATATTTTATTTCTAGAAAGAACGCAAGGCATGATGTGGGTCCTAGACTACCCGGACATGGCATAACAGTAGCTACGTACGGACTCCCGTCACCTCGTGCGTACGTAGCCCCTGCAAACAATAGCATATATTCATTTAGTTCACCTATGGGGACAATTCCCCCTCACAAAGTTAGAAAGGAGACTTACCTCGCTCCGAAATTCCATAACCGGCTCCCAGGCCCTTCCGACGACTTCAATGGATGCATAACACCCCAAAACTACCAAATAACGGGCAAAGAAATGAAATTTCACTCTAATACTTGTAACGTATTCAAATTATATAATTTCCCAACTCCGCTCAATGAATTGACCAAAATGCCCTCGGGCCCACGTGCCCGGATTCCAAAATTTCTCGAAGATAAACTCTACCCATAGATTTACTAGTTCAAATATATAATTTACTCAAATATTCATGCTCAATTCGTGGCTAAAATCCAATTTACCAAATTTCTAGGTTTTCTTCAAAATTTCCCAATTTTCCCACAATTTTCATGTTCAAATTCATGTAATAACCTTGTATTTAACTTGGAAATAAGTAGAAACAACTTACCTTGTGATCCTTGAAGAAATTCCCTCCTTGAAGCTCCTCAAAATCGCCCATACCAAATGAAAATAGGAGGAGAAATGACATGATTCTCGTTTAAAAACATTCTGCCCAAGCCTCATTTCCGCACCTGCGCTTCCGCAGGTGCGCCCAAACTCTCGCACCTGGCCTCCTCAGATCTAGCCCAAAACTTGCACCTGCGGCTCCCAAAGTCGCACCTGCGGCTCCGTACCTGCGGCCAAAGCCTCGCAGGTGCGATCACACCAGATGACAACAACTTCAGTTTTTCATCAACTTCAAATATTGATCCGTTAACCACCCGGAATCCACCTGAGGCCCCGGGACCCCGTCCAATCACACCAACCTGTCCCAAAACATAACACGGACTTTCTCGAGGCCTCAAATTACATCAAACAACATCGAAAAAAAATTTAAAACTTGAAGGAAATAAATAATTAATTGCACATAAGGGGAAAATGGGAGAGGTACAAATTCACAAAGAAATTTGAGATGGTAAAAGCCTAAATCACCAGCAGAGTCGCCATGTTGCCGCGCCGCCTTTTTCCAAACTCTTTTCGAGGCCGGTCAAGGGTTTTGACATTGTTGGGACAACTCATTTCCTTTTGGGAAAAGGGCATGAAATATTGGAAGAGTCGCCACCTAACGAGTTAAGGTGCGTTAGGGCACCTAATTTATTTATTTACAGACAAGATTTTGTAACCATAGATAGGGTAAGGGCTTGAAATTATTCTAAGGGGAAGGTGTTAGGAAACCCTCAGAACCCACAACTGTGGTTCTCGGCCAAACAACCTTTGTGAATTTCTACAAGTAGCAAATAGGCGATTAGTGTTTAAGAAAAGTAAATAGCTTTGAAAGATTCGCAGTCTAAGCACACATGTGTTACCAAGTTTGGAAAACACATTTAATAGCTAAGTGAAAGTTTTTGAAAGAGTTATATTCTAAACATGCATATGGGGATAGGGGAAGTCCTAGGTTGTTTGTCATATGGATCACATCAATGCAATACCTGGTATGTCACTCCTCAAAGAGGGGCTACACGTGGTATTAGCGCACCGGTCATCATGTCCATATCTACCCTTCCCACCCCGTAAAGGTAATTAAAACGAGCGTTGGTCAGCGACCTCTATTGCGTGATGTTACCCGTCCCTTCCTATAGTCCTGGAGGAGTTTAGGACTTCTATCCTATGATAAAGGTTCTAGGCAGACCCCTGGGTTCAAAGGCAAAATACTAAGGCGACAGATAAAAACAAATAGGACTGCAATTAGGGAGAAACACAGAGAAACAGATAGAAGGCTCAAGTATACCTCCACAGATAAGGCAAATAGGCAGCACGACTCAAACACAATTAAGGTCATCATTTAGCTTCCGAATCCTAAGGCATGATATCTAGGTGATTTTGGAATGCAAGCAGATAGCAGATTCGTTGTATAATTCAGAAAAGGAATCCTAATCAGTTTTTGCTTACTGATTTCAAACCTGCCGAATGTTAGGCAACATACACAAAAAGCAAATTTTCGATTTTAAACAAATTTGTCACCTAAGGCTTGCCTAGGTGTGAGACAGTATACCAGAATCACCTTAGAGAAAAAGACTGTTTGGAATTACCTAAACATGCTGTCTAAGTGTTCAGAGTTTAGAGATTATTACCAGTTTGTTTGCAAAACTGGGTGAAGTTATTTTTATTAGTAATTAGACTAGATATACCTAAGAGGATATGAATGCAATCCTAAAGACATGATATCTAATGCACAGAGATACAGAGTGATGTATATACAGAACCTAAGCAGGATTTTCTAAATGCACAACTCTTTAAGCATGCTTCAGAATATGCAGCGATGACATGTTGGCTAATATTGTTTTATCCTAAAACAGGATCTCTAAGTGTAAAACATAATTGTAAAATACTGGTTATTAGCACAGGATTTTTCTAAGTGATATGAGAATGCACATGCTGAAATAGTAGACGTGGGACCTAGGAGGCATGATTCTAATGCATGAATTGAACGTATGAGCCTAGACATGATTTCTATTGCGCTGATAGGGAAATAAAGCCTAGAGCATGGTTTCTACCCTTTTAACAGTTATAACATGCATATTTACCCCTCCCTATTCACTATCCATCCCCAAAGAGTTATTTACAATAATTATTACAAACCATTTGCACAAATTACATAATTGAAATGTAACCAACAAGAATAAAGAGAGAATGTATATGTGTGTGAGAGAGTTTAGAACAATGTGTTCGTGTGTCTTGCTAATGAGAGAGTAGAGGCATTTATTGTTTAAAGCAGGCAGAAGAATAAGGTAAAAAGCACTGATTTAGCACAACTATGGAAATAATCCCAATCAGAATCAATTAATACCCGGACTCCCTTAATTAGGGAGTCATAGTTCAAACAGACACAATCAGTATTAAACAAGGAAAATAATCAATTATAAAACTGATTTTTACCATATAGGAGTAGTAAAAGTATATGGCATACAATTAGGTCTAAATACATAATACACAATTAAGTAAAGTATATAAGGAACATTTGACAACATATATATACACATAAAAATAAGGCAGAGTACAATTTTAATACTGGAAATTAGTCAAGAGAATCTCGAATGAGTTTAAAATCACAGGGAATCAATACTAACTAAGGAAAATACCACGCAAGTAAGGAAACAATTTGAAAGCTGGGCAATCAGTATCACTCAAAAATATTACAGTTTTAAGGGAGATACTAGAAGTCAGTAAAGAATATTATGCAAGATCAGTAAACTATTAGGCATAGGAATTCAGGGATTCACAAATAGAATGGACATCAATGATTTACCATAGCATTATGAGAATAAGCAGGTAATAGACAAGAATAAGAACCATAAGAAGACTAGTATCACATAAGAGTTAGGATTTCATATAGAGCATAACATAAACATGATACAGGAAAAAATAATCGAACCCAGAAATCCTAACAAGCAAACATAAAGTAAAAATCACAGAATCATAGAATGTTCATGAGAAACATACAGATTAATTAAACATAATAACCAAGACGAACTAAGAACCCTAAAAATTGGGGTTTTCAACAGAATAACTCGGGTAAAAAGAGAAGACTTAAACAAACGTTTAAAACATACTGAGAATCATAGCGTAGTATTAAAATCAAAAGAGAAAGCGTTTTGAAAGGGGTTAAAAACCCCTAGTTTTTAAAGATGAAGAAATCGTTCTTAAAATTGAGATTTTTGGAAGAAAACATGTGAAAACCTCAAAATATCCATAGATCTGTTACAGATCAAGAAAGATCAGAGGGTTTTAAGTTTAGGGTTTCCAGAGAAAACCTAGAGAAGAAGAAGAAAACCTAAAATCTTGTCGGCTTTTAACTGGAGGATGATAGATCTTACTCGAACGGCCATATATGGCTAGAAAGATGGCATGAGACCGGAGATGGGAGTGAACCGCCTTTGGGTCACTTGAGGGCCTAAAACAGTGACACAAGTGTGAAGGATGGAGCCATAAGGCCGGTGAGAGGTGAAACCTCCATGGTTTTCGGCGAGGAGGTGGCCGGAGAAAGGGGAGATAGGGCTCAGTATACGAAACGTCTAGATGAGAGAATTTAGAGAGACGATTGAGTGTAAAAAATGAGAGGGGAAAAAATTAGACCGGGGGGGGGGGGTAGTCACTTAGGGATTAATTGTGGTAAGGACCAATCTGGTCCCGATCCATATTAAAAGGGGATTTGGGCCGGGTAGGATTTTCAGTTTGGGCTGGGTAATTGGGCTAATTAAATGGGTAGGGGTCCGAATTTATTTAAGCTAGGAATTAAATATAAAAGTGGATAATTGTTAAATACCTAATAAAAATAGATAAATAATTTATAAAAATGGTTAATAATTATAAAAAATGAAATTGATGCTTAATAGATTAAATTAAAAATGAGTAATTAGTACTTAAAAATAAAAATGACTAATTATTGAGTAAAAATAACATAAAACATATGATTAGGCTATAATTGCAAAGTTATTGCAATTATAGCCAAATAGTGCCAATTTGGCTAATTATGAAATAATTTGATCTTAATAGGACCAAAAATGATATATTAAATCAAGAAATATTTTTGAAATCATTTGTAATGCAATTTATAGTTAATTATTAGAGATAAAAAATACTCGATAAATTAAAATAAATTAATATAAAAATATGGGAAAATTATAGAAACATACCAATTGTTATAAAAACCTGATTTTGAAGGTATATATGCAAATTAAAAATAATTTGAGGAAAAATTGAGTATCAACTTGCTTCCCACGTCATCTCTTCCACTTTCTTGCTCTTCCATAAGACATTCGAAGAGGCTATTTCCTTATTCTGTAGCTTGCGAATTTGTCGGACTAGGATGGAAACCGGGATTTCCCCGTATGAAAAGTTCTCTGTAATCTGTACATCATCGGTGGGCACTACTCGAGTAGGATCTCCAATGCACTTCCTTAGCATCGATACATGAAAAACCGGATGGACAGACTCCAATTCTGAGGGTAATTCTAACTCATATGCTATGTTTTGCGTTTTAGGATCCCATTTCCTAAAATGAAACCTTCCATGGAGGCTATTCGTGCTTTATGACTCGCGGGAGCGGGTGTTTCGGGATTTGGGAATGAATTGGATGGTTTAGGAACACTTGGTTCCTTAAGGCTGACCTATTTGGCCAAGTTTGACTTCGGTCAATATTTTGAGCAAACGACCTCGGAATCGAGTTCTGACAGCTCCAGTAGCTCCGTATAGTGATTTTTGACTTGGGCTTATGTTCGACTCGGGTTTCTGATGACCCGGGAGCGTTTCGGCGCCCGAAATGGAAATCAGGATTTCCATAAGTTTAGAATTTGGCCTGGAACGGGACTTCATGCTATCGAAGTCCGAATTGAATTCTGAGGCTGGCAACAGTTCCGTATAGTCATTTATGACATGTCTGCAAAATTTGGGGTCATTCCGAGTAGTATAGACCCGTTCGGCACAATGTAATGCATTCTAGAATTTCAAAGTTCTTAAGTTTGATTAATTTTGTTTCGGGGTTGAATTTTGAGTTCCGTTGTTGTTTTTCATGTTCCGGAAGTTCGAGCGAGTCCGTATAATAAATACAGACTTGCCGGTGCTTTTGGATGGGGTCTTGGGGGGCTCGGGGGTGTTTAAGACCCCCGGGAGCTAAGTTAGAAAAACCAAAAATTTCCTGTCTGGTTTCCTTCTCTGCGGTCGCAGAAGCAGGGATGCGATCACAGAGAAGTATTTATGCTGGGTCATGCAATGTTCTCTGCGATCGCAGGCATCCCTCCATGATAGCATATGGTCCCCTCCCCAACCCTCTGCGGTCGTAGACTCATCCCTGCGATCGCACAAGTCACCTACCCCCCTACTGCCTGTTCCTCTCTGCGGTCGCAGACCTCACTCCTGCGATCGCATAAGCCTACCTCCCTACCCTCTGCGATCATAGGTCCCATCTATGCGATCACATAGTGCTTTCTAGGGGCCAGGGTCATTTGTTCTCCGCGATCGCAGTGAAGGTTTTCTTGGGCAGTATTTAAATGCCCAATTACAGGCTTTCTTCCTCATTTCCAATTTCCAAACTCCATTGAAGCATCTTAGAGCTGGGGAAAAAGGCTGTCCAAAGACACTATCATCTAAGGTGAGTGAATTCTTCTCTAAATTATCAATTTTTCATGGAATTCAACTAATTTTTGTTCTTAAAAATATCAAAATCATGGGAAAATTGGGTAGAAATTCCTAGGGCTTTGATAATTAGTGAATTATCCCTTTTTAGCCATGAATTCCTAAATAAATTACGTAATTCCGATCCTTAGGCTTCGGGTAATTCATTCCTTCGAGAATTTTCAAAATCCGAACGCGTGGGCCCGGGGTCGAAATTTCAAAAACCTTCAAGAATACTATATTTTGGAAATTCTTGTTAATTCTTATTCTTGGAGCATAAATTGATTCAATTATGCTATGTTTGGCTAGTTGTGAGCCGTCGAGGGTAGTTTCGGAGCTTTGGGCGCATTCTTGATCCGGTCTTTGGTCCGAGGAGTGATTCGTCGAGGTGAGTCTCCTTTCTAACCTTGTAAGAGGGAATTGTCCCTCTAGGCAACCTTAATTGCTATGTGTGATGACCCAAAAGGTCATCCTAAGTGATTCCAGCTAAATCTGTGTTCCGAGGCCCCGAAAGCCTTCGTTAATCTCACCTCGATATGCGTGCGCAGCCCTGGCAGGTAGCCGGGAAGCTTCCATGTGAAAATTTGATAAAAATGGGATTTTTGAATTGAATAATTGAATAAAGT
>ML256951.1:0-31154 GCA_005239495.1 Nicotiana undulata
TATATATATATATATATATATATATATATATATATATATATATATATATATATATATTTAGAGCACCGTAATTTAGATCTATATAAAAATATTATAGCCAAAATAATTAGTTTCAAACTATGTATTTGTTATAACTTTTTAGATGCCTTGACTATTTATTTTAATTGTATAAATCTTTATTTCCAGGTCAAATTAAAAAAAAAAAGATTAACTAAAGCTTTATTATTTTTGGCCAAATAAAAATATTTAGCCTAAATAATGTAGTTCTATCCAAGTTTAATTATAAATTGTATTCGAAAAAAATTATCTAAAAAGTAATATTCTTAAAAATGTAAAAATATATTTTATTTTTCAAAAAATATCACATATACAGAAAATCCACATGGCAGGCGAGTGTACTCACACTTTTTGCCACATCAGCGCCTAGGGGGTAATGACTCTCAGAAGGCCGAGTTGAGAAGTGTAATTAAGATCGGGCATAGTTCGGGGAGGATACTAATAATTTGAGTATAGTTTAGGGATGGTTTAAGGTATTTTGCCTTTAATGTTTGAGTAGATACTCTGTCAAAAGTAGCTTCTAAAATTTTGTTAATTCTATTTACGATTTGCCTCCGATTAGCCATCAGCCTTATAGGAGCAAAGTAGAGATTTTATGTGTATTTTATACATTACAAGAATGATCCATGATCATTTATTGATTGGAGGCATCTATATATATATATATATATATATATATATATATATATATATATATATATATATATATATATATATATATATATATATATTTGAGGGGCATAAGTCCGGTGACGTGGCATGCTTTAATGATTAGAATTTTTTCTATCTTTTTCCTCAAAATTTTAAGGCTTTATCCTATTCTTTCCCATTAATTAACTAATCATAACGGTTAACTTATTGGAGAAACGCAAACGTTTCGTTTTCTTTCATTGATAGTCGTACCTTTACCAAACCGTTTCTTCTTGATGGCGGCAATTTTGAACGCTGCTATCCATTTGATGCAATTGGAATTAGAGTGGCTTGCGAAGGTGGTACGATCAGCTTAAGTAGGAGTACGTAGCCGTTAATAATTGTCTCCCAACGGCCTTTTATAAGTTTATGAAATGAGCAGCTAAGTCACTTCTTAGTTTCTTTTAGAAGTTTCTTAAATTACAATTAGGCCCATAGATTATATTAATTGAGCACTTTTAGTCCCTGCCAGAGTTAGTTAGAGAGGCTTGTCTTGTAGTGAGTATGGACCATTATATGTAATCATTTGATCCTAGGATCAGCTATCAATCAGAAAACCTATTTCTTTCCCTTATCCTTTTTCCTTACTTTTTTGCTTTTCTTAGTTTTCTTCTTTTCTTTTACTGTTTCATCCCCTCCTCCATCAGTGGTATCAGAGCAAGTCCTTGGCTATGTGTGCAAGATGACTGGAGAGTCTAACGAGTTTATGGAGTTGCTTCACAAAATGTTTGTCGATATGTCGAGCTTTACAGCTCGTCAGGACCAACCCGAAGCCTTCCAAGTGCAAGCCTGAAAAAACCAAGAGGAGGCTGTCAATGATATACGAGAGGTGCTTAATGAAGTTATACACCATGGAAGGAGACCAGAAAGAGGCAAGGAGTCAGAGTCAAGATGAGGTGAGTTGTATTCTCCTAGTGATTTTCCCCTTTGCTTAGGAGAAATGGCAACACCTACTCATGTAGGGGGGAGTGGATCTGTTGTAACCAACACACCTCTCTCGAGTGGAGTCCCAACTTTGAATGGCATACCTCCTGCTCGAGGGCCTATTGTGGGGGTAAACTGGTCTGCTCCTGGACCTAGTAGCCAAGCACAAATGAACCTTCACATACAGAACCTCATTCCACCAACGAGATCCACACCTTTGGGTCCTTCTTCACCTCAACCTAGAACCTTTCCTGTTCCATCCCAAGCTGTTAATGAACAAAATAGAGCCCACTCTACTCAGCCTCACCAACACTCTCAGACACCTTCTCACTCCCAATATCCTTTCAGCTCTTACAACCATAACTCTCAATATCCTACAGTTTACCAAGTACCAGCCACTCACACAAGCCCACCCATATACCACCAAGTCCCTTATGAGCCATGATCACGCCTCACCAACACTACAATAGAAGTAGGAAGGCAAGAATCGTGTAGCTTTTACCCAAATGGTCGGAATCGAATCCACAGAGAGTCTATATTGGGAGTGAGTGTCTAAGTGATCTAAAGGGTTCGAGCGTTTTTAATTGCACTTCTAAACATTGTTGGGTTGAGCTATCCTAAATGTATGTCTATTGATTATATGCTAAGTAATGACTAAGTTGTTTTTGTTGTTGATTTCTAATTTTTATAAAGGCACTAGGGTCGTGACCTTTGCCTAGGTGGATACACAATGGATTTCAATTCTAAGGTCGGGGAATTGATTAGGGATACAGCTATAGCCAATGCACGCAAGTGCTCACTCTATACCTCTCGATAGTTCGAGTGGCTTTTCCCTAATTGCCTCTCTCGAGGCCAATTGGGTGTCAATTAATCAAGCAATTGAGGCTTAGATAGGGTATTACTCTCTCAGGTTTAACCCGTTAATTAGGGCTCAAGTAGGGTTTTACCATTTCTGGGTTTAACCCAATTGTGGGACTACCAATCTCTTGATAATGCCCTAATTCCCTATTAGGCTAATTTTCTAGTCTCAAGACCTCTTTCTCAAGAAGGACCCAAGTCATGGAAAGGCTAATTAGTGTTTGCAACCACTAATTATGAAAATAAGAACACCAAATTAGCCTAAATAGCCAACACCTACTAATTTCCCAACCTTAATTTCAGAAACCCATCACATACCCACACTAGGGTTGAGCCACAACCCTAGCTGATGGGTCTAGCTGCTCATAATCAAAGATAGAAACAATGATAGAGAAGAAATAGAATCCATTAATTGATTTCTAACAATGAAATTAAAGATTCAATGTTAAAAATACGAGAACAAAGCTAAAAAGTCAAAACCCCAAAAGTTTCACGTATTCTCTACTTCAGAAATTACAAGATATGTAAAGAAATTACAAAATAGTCTATTTATAGTCTACCAAAATTTCGGACAAAAATGCCCATGCGGGGCCACCACGGACCGATAAAACACGACCGCGATCCGCGAAAGAAGACTGGGATGCTGAGCTGCTGGGCTTTTGATAAGGCTCGACTGCGGACCGCGAAATAAGGACCGAGGTCGCGGTGAGTTGTGCACTGAAAAGTCCCTCTCTGAAGTCGACCACCGTGGACCGCGAAACAAGGATCGCGGCCGCGGTGGAGATTTCTTTGAAAATCAATCTCTGAAGTGGGCCACCGCGGACCACGAAACGAGGACGGCCGTGGTGGAAGTTTGCCTTGCCATCAGCTTCTCTGAACATGCCACCGCGGTCCGCGAAGACTAGACCGCGGCCGCGGTGGCCTTTTGCTTGATCATTTTTGTTGCCTTCTGTCCTTGTGCCGGATTCACTCTTGTTTTGAGCATATTTTAGACCGAGTGTCATCGTTTATGGTTCAATCCTGCAACAAGCACAACGTATAAGTTTTCGGGGCTACTTTGTGTACAATTATATCCAAAAACTCAGGTATAAAGGAACGGAAAACGAGGAAAAAATCCAAGTTATCAACTCCCCCAAACTTAAGCTCTTGCTTGTCCTCAAGCAAATAAAATAACCCCCACCCCTATGATAAGATCCACGAAAATTTGGCTGTACTAATGGTGACCTCAACTAGCATCAATTGGGACTAACCATAGCCCCTAATGCAAATGAATCATTGACAATGTTTGAACCTTTTAAAACCATGGTTTCAAGTGTGATACAAGAGCTTCAAGAGTTATTCCAACTCATCAGTGAAACTCTAACTACTACCTCGGTCAGTGTGGATCCCAAACTCTTATTCCGCGACTTTCCCTAAGCACCTCACCTTTAGAATAATAGCACTCAGAAAGAGGAATATGGGGAATCGCTCATCTCTCATCAAGGAAAAAGTCCCAAGTTCGGCTCAAAGTACCATAGGCTTGCCCTTTGTGTAAATCACCACTAATGTAGGTTTCACTCGACTTGAGATCATACAGGGTTTTTGTGGAATCATGATGAAGGCTTTTGGTCAAGGGTAGGAAGTATTTGGTCAGAGTGAGTTCTATCTTTCCTTAAGCACTTCATTTTTAACTTTTCTCGCATTTTCTTGACTCTTGAGTCATTTTCTCTTTTGTAGGGTTGGAGAGAACACTGTCACACCTTTTTTTTCATTCTAGGCACTTTTTCTTCCTTTTACGCATTCCAAACCTTTGGTACAGTTTTTCATCAATTCCCTTTATTTCTTCTTTTTGCTCATTCTTTTCTTTTTCTTTATTTTTCATTGCCTTTTTCCTTTTCTTTCTTTTGTGACTTCTTTTTCACTTCATCACATCCCTCGTCTCTCCCCCAAACTTATGCTTTTTGCCTAGCGCTAAGGAAAGATCGGGTGCCAAGAGGGGGTAAAAGAACGGTTGAAGGCTTGTAGCTTTGTTTTTGAAAGAAAGGGCTTAAGGCTCAAAAAGGTTGACTAGGGAATTTTGTCTTTGGAAGGTCATGGAAGTGGTCAATTCTTTGTTCAAGCCAAGGAAGGCCTATAGTCACTTCTCAAGTCAAATTACACCTAGAATTTCGCCTAGAAAACACTCAGGGCAAGTTCTAGACTTGTGGCACGGAACTTGGACTTGCACTTTCGAATTCCTCACCACTCAATGCTAGGGGATTGATACAAAAATCGAGTCGAGGGCTCACAATGACCTTGGTCTTGTTTTGAGTAACAAAAATGATCCCGAAGAACTACCCGATGATTATCGGCCAACACAAGAGTCTCAAGATAATCACTATCACCATCCTAAACACAACGGTTTGTCTTTGACCATGGGATCAAAGGCAACTGTTTTAGGCCCAAGTGAAGCTTTTCTTGAGGCACCATTATTCATTAACTAGAAAAAGAAAAAAGGAGAAAATACAAAAACAAAAAGAAAGGGAAAAATAGACTCAAACCCTTAAGAAGGTTGTCACACCATCTATCCTTGGGAAGAGCCACCCGGTTCACACAAATCCACCTTTGGGAAGAACCGTGGCGTTAAGAAAACCAAAGGTTTATTGCTCGCGCGAAATTTAAACAAGAAGCTATGAAAGAAAAATAAGAAGCTATAAAGTAGAAAAAGTGCGTAAAGTAACGTGCGTGGGGATAGAATGAATATGTACATGAGGGGAATTAGACGAATATACATAGGGATGAATATTTACAATAGAGATTTAACTTATACATACCAAAATAGTAAAATTATCTACATACCAAAATGGAAAATAAACATAAAGAAAAGAAAGAAAAATTGTTGTCATTATACAACCCACTGATCATCAAATCAAATGCCTATAGGGCCACTCCCCCCAACTAAGAAATAGCATTGTCCTCAATGCTATGTATCAAAAAAGAGTGCACAAAAATATGGGAGAGATAGAGAGTAAAGAAAACTCCCTATTGGCCCTCGGCCTGCTGTGGTCCATGTTGTTGTGCCTGGAAGGAATAGGGTCTGCCTGTGGCTGGGACTGTTGAAGGGCTGGGTCTGTTGCTGCCTGTGATGGAGCTCTAGTGGTCTGGGCCTCCTGGCTCTGTGCCTAGGTCTGCTCTACGGCCTGACTCTGTGTGGGAGGGTCTGCCAGTACAAGTCTGATGCCCTGAGCAAGGGGCATAACCTTCCTCTTCTTCAATGGCCTCACCGGATCCTCCTCCTGCACTGATTGCTGCCCTGGTTGCTGCTCTGTAGGGTCTGCTAGTAACATATCCAGGGGAATCTGATCACCCTTTAGCTTGTCCATCTCCTTTCTCAACTCAGCCACCTCCTCCTTTGAAGCACGAGACTTCCACAATTTCCTGGTTTCTCTTGTCATCTTCTTTAATGCAGTCTCATGTGAACCCACCGCCTCCAAGATCTTTTTCTGGTTTTCCAGAATCTCTTTCAGTTCTTCCTCCACGGACTGAGGTACCTGTGGTGGGGGAGGAGTAGTTGGGGCTGCCACAGATGTAGAGATTGCAGTCAGCTTTGTAGTTGCTGACTGCATCCAATTGTTGATGCTTGTCAGTGTCTGGTTTAGCCTGTGGGCAGTCATGGGATGGGCTATGGTGGAGTAAATGTCTATACCGGTGGAGGAAGAAGGACCTGGAGCCTCCTCTGGAATGGCTGGCTGGGGAAGAGAAGATTCCACCACCACCACTGGCTCTTCAGACTGGCCAGTGGAAGCAACGGACTTACCCTTTGACTTCTTCCTGGGGTTGTCATCATCTTTCAAATCATACCAAGAAAAGGGCTCTTTGGGATTGACTTTGGTGTCAAAGCGCTTCTTGGTTACCCCCTGGTCTTCACAGTACAATGTCAGATAATGAGAAAAGGGTAAGAAGTATCACCTTGGCTGACAACCCGGCTAATGACATCAGACATCACATTCCCCACATTTATGGGGTACCTAACCATAATAGAAGCTACCAGCACAGCTCGACTGAGGGGGGGGGGTATTTTCATGATGTGTCGGATCCAGCCTGCTGCACACAAAAGTCTCCCACCCTTTAGCTTCAAAGTTAAGGGTCTTCCTGAATATAGCCTTACCCGCAGACAGCCACTCCGGAGTCTCCCCCAGCCTAGCCAAGTGCAGAGCCAACCAATTTCTAGCCGCATCCTTTTCTGCCACCTTCTCCCGATACGAAGAATCATCAACATCGTCTATCTCCAAATATTCATTGATTGATTTTCCATCAAAAGGCACTGTGAGATTGCGGACTTGGGATGCCTTTGAGTCCTTTGCAAGAAATAGCAAATTTGTGTAGAATTCTTTCACTATGTGCTCATTTGCGTCTGGGAGGTACTCATTGAAGTAGGACCACCCTTTCTTGTCTCTGAACTGACGCTTCACCTCGGGGTTGTAGGCCGACAACTCCTTGAGTGAGAATGGACGCTCTGGAATGAGTGAACGTGTAGTCCACAACTCTCTAAACCTGTGAAAAGCCGGCTCACTGACAAACCGGTCTTGCCACACATCCGGATTCCGAGTCTGCTCGACCCCCTCAACCACTGGTTCACCCCCATTGTCATAACTTAAGTGCTCCCCAGATAACGAAGTTGTAGGGGAGGTGGAGTCTGTGTGGCCAGCATAAGATTCTGAGCCTTCAGATGACTCAGCTTGTTCAAGTTCTTGGGCTAGGGGAGAGTCCGAAGGTTTATTGGTTAACCGGAACGTAGAAGAGTCTTCTTCTATATATTCCGGTATGGACTCTGAAAATGCCTCCGAGGGAATGTAATCACTGTCTGAATGAGAAGCAGCTTTGTCAGTTGTCCGGATTATTTTCCTTGTCTTTTTGATTGCGTCCCGGACTTGTGGAGTGAGCTTTCTCATTTTCTTTCCTCGTCCTCGGGAGGACTCTTCCCCAACCGTTGGTTTGCGACCACCGCCACGAGATTGAACCATTGTCTGCAAAGTAAACATAGGTGAACATGGTTAGTACCCAAAGCATTGTTGCACAGACATTTACAGTTAACACTAAAGACCAAATGCACAGCTGAAAGTCCACCGCGGACCGCGAAAACCCAACTGCGGACCGCGGTGGGTGACCTCTAAAGAGAATAGATCTTTGAACCTACACACCGCGGACCACGAAAACCTGACCGCGATCGCGGTGCTTCAGGATCAGAGAAGCAGACTTGCAGAGTAGAGGGGGATGCGGACCGCAAAAAATCGACCGCGGTCCGCGAAGATCTTATCAAGGTTGCATAACAAAGGCACCGCGGTCTTCAAAAAAGGGACCACGGACCTCGAAACTGACATCTACCTAGGGTTTTCCAATTTTTAACAGTTCTATGCTCAAATGTTCATTTAAGTAATCTCTACATGTTTAATTAGTGTAATTGTATTCCAAGAATCTAAAATGAACATTTTGGACTAACCCTAACATTTTTAAAGCCTAAAAAGTGAAAAATTATGAAAAAGAAGAGAAGAATCTATCATTTAAAGAAGAAAATAAGGAAATTAAGAAGTTAACTAATCACAATTATACTTACTAGATGCTTGGATGATGTTTTGAATAAGTGCAATGAAGTTCAGAGAATGTAGTGTTAAGACACAGTCCAAGGATGCTTTGAAAGGTTGAAATGCGTAAAGTATGAGATGAAAACCTAATTGCCTATTTATATATAAGAGATGGGATCCACCCCTCTTACCTATCGTGGACCGCAAAAAATCGACCGCAGTCATCCAGTCGTTCTGGGCTCAGACAAAATCTCACCGCGGTCCGCGAAAAATCAACCGCGGCCACGGTGAGGCAGGTTCAGAAAAGCCTCCTTCAGTAAATTGGCTTCGTGGACCACGAAAAGGAGACCACGGACGCGAAGCATGGTTCGAAAATCCATTCTTGCAGTAATTGGGCTTCGCGGACCGCAAAAAGACAACCGCAGTCGCGAAGCAAAGTTCATAGAGGTTACTTTTCCATACTTAGCCAAATTTCCTGTGTCAAAATCATCCTACAGATCCAAAAACCAGTTAGTGCAACAGTGAAACCTATTCTACCAAGAAAAAAAAAAAGAAAAACGAAAATAAAGACACATGGGTTGCCTCCCAAGAAGCGCCTGATTTAACGTCGCGACACGATGCATGTTACCGAGCTCATTTCAGATGAAGGAGGGCCACCACGTGGCTGTCATCGATCTTTCCAAGATAATGCTTTACCCGATGACCGTGGACTCTAAAGACTTCCCCACTCTTGTTTTTAAGGTCAAGAGCCCCAAATGGAGTAACACATACCACTTCAAACGGCCCGCTCCACTTGGACTTGAGTTTTCCCGGGAATAGTCTCAACCGGGAATTAAACAATAATACCATATCACCGACCTTGAACTCTTTACCTCGAGCATATTTGTCATGTAAGTACTTCATCTTGTCCTTGTACAAGGACGAGCTGGAATATGCATGGAATCTGAACTCATCCAACTCATTCAATTGCTCCACTCTGAGGTTTGCAGCGACATCCCATTCCAAGTTCAATTTCTTCAAGGCCCACATAGCCTTGTGCTCCAACTCTACGGGAAGGTGTCAAGCTTTTCCGAAGACCAAACGATACGGGGACATCCCAATTAGGGTCTTGTAAGCAGTTCGGTAAGCCCAAAGAGCATCATCTAATTTCTTGGCCCAGTCGGTCCTATTGGCATTGACCGTTTTGGATAAAATACTCTTTATCTCCCTGTTAGATACTTCAACTTGGCCACTAGCTTGAGGGTGGTACGGGGTAGTGACTTTATGATTGACCCCATACTTTGAAAGCAATGAGCCGAAGGCTTTGTTGCAAAAATGTGACCCCCTGTCACTGATGATGGACCGTGGAGTGCCAAACCTCGTAAATATATTCTTCCTGAGAAAGGCTATCACACTCCGCGCTTCATTATTTGGTAAGGCCACGACCTCCACCCACTTAGACACATAATCAACCGCAACCAAGATGTACGTGTTCCCACATGAACTCACGAATGGCCCCATGAAGTCGATGCCCCAAACGTCAAAGATATCCACCTCAAGAATCGAATTCAAAGGCATCTCGTCCTTTTTGGAAATTCCCCCGGCTCTTTGGCATTCATCACACCTCTTGACTAAATCGCTAGCATCCTTATCCAAAATGGGCCAAAAGAACCCACAACTAAGCACTTTAGAAGCAGTTCTTGCCCCTCCGTGATGACCACCATACAGTGAGGAGTGGCAAGACTCAAGGATAGCTAGTTGCTCTTCTTCCGGAACACATCTCCGGATCACCCCGTCGGTGCAAATCTTGAAGAGATAAGGCTCGTCCCAATAGAAATCCAAGATGTCCCTTCTAAGCTTCTTCCTTTGGTTAGAAGAGAGCTCACAAGGGACAACTCCGGTGACGAGGTAATTAGCAATATTCGCGAACCAGGGAATCTCTTGCATTGACAATGAAAGTAGTTGTTCATCCGGAAAACTGTCATTGATCTCAAGTCCGTCACAAGGACGTCCTTGCTCCTCCAACCGGGACAAATGATCGGCTACTTGATTCTCACTCCCTTTTCGGTCCACGATCTCCAAATCAAACTCTTTTAGTAGCAACACCCATCGCAAAAGCCTTTCCTTGGAGTCTTTCTTGGTCATAAGATATCGGAGCGCCGCATGGTCGGTATGGACTACGACCTTGGCACCCATCAAGTAAGGGCGAAACTTCTCCATGGGAAAGACTATAGCTAGAAGCTCCTTTTCTGTGAATGTGTAGTTCATTTGAGCAGAATTCCTTGTCTTGCTGGCATAGTAAATTGGATGAAAAACTTTATTCACCCTTTGTCCAAAAACCGCCCCCACAGAAACATCGCTTGAATCACACATGAGTTCAAAGGGTGCATTCCAATCTGGCACCGTGATTATGGGAGTAGTAGTGAGTTTATGCTTCAAGAGTTCAAAAGCTTGCATGCAATGTTCATCAAAATTGAATTTCGCATCCTTTTCAAGCAACTTGCACAATGGGTTCACCACTTTTGAGAAGTCTTTGATAAATCGCTGATAAAAACCGGCATGACCTAGGAAACTTCGGACTCCTTTCACCGAGGTGGGTGGAGGTAATTTTGAAATCACCTCAATTTTTTCTTTACATACCTCAACCCCATTTCTAGAAATCTTATGGCCCAAGACGATACCTTCTTCAACCATGAAATGGCATTTTTCCCAATTCAAGTAAGTTCGTCTCTTAGCAATCACCTTGTCAAGATTGGACAAGCATTCATCAAAAGAATCCCCGACGACACTAAAGTCGTCCATGAACACTTCAAGAAAATCTTCCACCATGTCGGTGAAGATAGCCATCATACATCTTTGGAAAGTGGCCGGGGCATTACAAAGTCCGAAGGGCATGCGAGCAAAGGCAAAAGTGTCATATGGTCAAGTAAAAGTAGTCTTCTCTTGATCCTCCGGGGCTATCAAAATTTTATTATATCTAGAATACCAATCAAGGAAACAATAAAAATCCCGTCCCGCAAGCCTATCCAACATTTGGTCCAAGAATGGTAGAGGAAAATGGTCTTTGCGGGTCACCTTGTTGAGCTTGCGATAGTCCATGCAAACTCTCCAACCGGTGACCGTCCTTGTAGGAATGAGCTCATCTTTGTCATTTTTGATCACCGTCATACCACCCTTTTTAGGGACGCATTGGACCGGAGAAATCCAAGCGCTGTCCGAAATTGGGTAGACAACACCCGCATCGAGCCATTTGATGATCTCCTTTTTCACCACCTCTTGCATTTCTTCATTGAATCTTCTTTGATGTTCCACGTAGAGTTTGGCACCATCCTCCAATATAATCTTGTGCATGCAAAAGGTGGGGCTAATACCCCGAATATCCGCCAAAGTCCATCCAATTGCTTTCTTCCTCCTCCTTAGCACTTTTAATGTTGAGTCTACCTGCACTTGGGTTAGGCAAGAGGAAAGAATAACAGGTAAAGTACATGAAGGACCAAGATATTCATACCTGAGGTGGGAAAGAAGTGGCTTCACCTCCAGATTCGGAGGTTCTTCAATGGACGGTTTTGTTGGTGGGGTCTTCTGGTTCGCCAATTTCCTTGGAGCATAAGAATAAGACCCCATGCCTTGAAGGGCATAAGTGCTTTCAAGAATACCATCCACCATGGAGTCCTCATGATTTAATAAGGCCAACTTCACACGATCATCGTCATGGATCATAGCACTGGCATCGTCAATAATAACCTCGGACACGAGGTCCACAAAAGAGCTGTTTGGCTGCCTCATAGATTTGCAAACATGAAAGACCACCTTCTCATCACCCACTATGAATGTGCGTTCCCCAGATTCAACATCAACCAAATCCTTCCCCTTGGCAAGGAAAGGCCGCCCCAAGATTATGGGGACTTTAAAATCGACCTCACAGTCAAGAATAACAAAGTCAGCTGGCAATATGAACTTGTCCACTGTCACTAGCACATCATCAATAATGCCAAGGGTCCTCTTCATCGACCTGTCTGCCATTTGCAAGCGCATAGAGGTCGCCCTAGGTTGTCCGATTCCCAAGGTCTTGAACACTAAATACGGCATCAAATTGATACTTGCCCCAAGATCACATAGGGATCTGGCAAAATCTGCACTCCCAATCGTGCAAGGAATAGTAAAGGCGCCCGGGTCTTCAAGCTTCGGCGCCATGGAGTGAACAATACCACTCACTTGGTGAGTCATTTTGATGGTCTCACACTCCATGTACCGCTTTTTTGACACTAAGTCCTTCATGAACTTAGCGTAACCCGGCATGTCAATGCTTCTACTAATGGAACGTTGATTGAGAGACTCTTCATCATGTCAATGAACTTTTTGAACTGAGTCTCTTGATTTTGTTTGGCCAATATCTGAGGGTAAGGAGGGGGTGGCCTAGGCAATGGTGCCTTGACTTGAGGGGCCATCGGCTCCAGCATGTCAATTATGTGCTCCCTATACGGGTTCACATTTCTCTCCAAGTCTTCCCCATTGTCATGAATGTAAATTCTTACTTCACCTTCCATTGGCTCATCCATCACTAGTTCCACATCAACCGGTAACTCTCCTTGAGGAATATCTTCATCATCAACAACAACCGCCTTTTTCCTCGACGCACTTGCTTCACCACCTTTTCCACTCCTTGTAGTTACCGCCATAGCGTGACCGGTATTGTTGTTCCCACCCTTGGGGTTCACCACCATATCACTCGGTAATGCACCCTTTGGGCGTGTGTTTAAGTCTTGTGAAATTTGACCCATTTGTACTTCGAGATTCCTTATAGAGGTGTTGTGAGAGGCCAACTGAGCATCGTATTCTGCGGTTCTTTCCATCATTTGCTTAAACATATTTTCGATCCTTCCCATGTCCGAGCCCGATGAACTTTGACCTTGAGATTGATATGGAGGAGGGTTGCTAGGTTGTTGGTACATCGGGGGCCTTTGAAAGCCCGACCCCCGACTACCATTTCCTCCCCAATTGCTGTTGTTTCCTCCACTCCAATTTTCCTCGTTGTTGTTCCCCCAATGCCGGTCATTGTTGTTGCTCCAATTCCAAGCATTGTTGTTGTTTCAATTCCGCTGCCTTTGATTTCCCCAATTCTGATTATTACCCTGATTTCTCCAACCTTGGTTGTTGCCTTGACTATTGCCTTGTCCTTGATAGTTGTTTGCGTACATAACATCTTCATCTTGGTCATCATATTCATCATCTTGACCATTACCACTCGACCCTTGTTCACCTTGATCACCGTAATTTTGCTTTCCACTCCCCCTTTGCCTTCTTTGATTCCCTTGCACATTTACTCCTTCCATAGCATTCACTTGCTTCAACCTTTGAAATTGTTGGAGTTGGGCCTTGGCAAGTTGATTCATTGTTGTGGTGAGTTCAGCTATTGCTTGCCCTTGCTCTTGAAGTTGATTGTGGATAGTATTCATACTAGACTCACCTTGGGGCACATTCGCTGTACTTAGCCAAGCCGATGATGTGTCGACCATTTCATCAAGAATTTCACATGCTTCCGGGTACGTCAACTTCATATTATCTCCGGCCAATTGGTTGACCACACATTGGTTTACCGTGTTGATTCCCTGGTAGAAGGTTTGTTGTATCATGGCCTCGATCATGTCATTATTCAGACACTCCTTCACCATGGTTCTAAATCTTTCCCAAATCTTATGCAAGGGTTCATTTGGATCTTGTTTGAATGCCAATATCTCATCACGAAGATCCGCCATGTGACTCGGGGAAAAGAACTTTGCAATAAATTTATCTGCGAGCTCATCGCAAGTTGAAATTGAGCGATTGGGAAGACGCTCCAACCAGTAAAGTGCCTTCCCCCGGAGAGAGAAAAGGAATAACTGGAGTCGTAGAACATCCCCCGAGATATTGGTTTGTTTGCTCCCCCAGCAAGTATCCACGAAGCCTTTGAGATGCTTGTAGGCGTTCTGGTGCGCGGCTCCTGTGAAATACCCCCGTTGTTCGAGGAGGGTGAGACTAACATTGGTGATTTGAAAGTTCCCTACCCGAATCCTTGGCGGGACAATAGCACTGGCGTACCCCTCATTTGGAAGAACCCAAGGGGCAGATCTAGGAGGAGGAGGCGGCGGAGGGTCTGGGACATCATCTTGGTTGTTGTCCTGTCTGCCCCTTCTTTGCGGAGGCAGTTGATTAACTTCCTCATCCTGATCATCAAATATCCCCTCCGCCGGAATCACATTGCCCATTGGATCTGCCATATTTCCCGAGTAATATAAAACAGAGAAGTTAAAAACAGAAGGAAAGAAAAACACACTACGCTTCTAGTCACAAAGATAGTCACACCGTTAGACTGCAACGGCGCTAAAAAATTATCACGCCTCAGCAACACTACTATAGAAGTAGGAAGGCAAGAATCGTGTAGCTTTTACCCGAATGGTCGGGATCAAATCCACAGGGAGTCTATATTGGGAGTGAGTGTCTAAGTGATCTAAAAGGTTCGATTGTTTTTAATTGCACTTCTAAACATTGTTGGGTTGAGCTATCCTAAGTGTATGTCTATTGATTATATGCTAAGTAATGACTTAGTTGTTTTTGTTGTTGTTTTGTAATATTGATAAAGGCACTAGGGTTGTGACCTTTGCCTAGGTGGATACATAATGGATTTCAATTCTAAGGTCGGGGAATTGATTAGGGATACAACTATAGCCAATGCACGCAAGTTCCCACTCTATACCTCTCGGTAGTTCGAGTGGCTTTGCCCTAATTGCCTCTCTCGAGGCCAATTGGGTGTCAATTAATCAAGCAATTGAGGCTTAGGTAGGGTATTGCTCTCTCGAGGTTTAACCCGTTAATTAGGGCTCAAGTAGGGTTTTACCATTTCTGGGTTTAACCCAATTGATTGGGACTACCAATCTCTTGATAATGCTCTAATTCCCTACTAGGCTAATTTTCTAGACTTAAGACCTCTTTCTCAAGAAGGACCCAGTCATGGAAAGGCTAATTAGTGTTTGCAACCACTAATTATGGTAATAAGAACACCAAATTAGCCTAAATAGCCAACACCCACTAATTTCCCAGCCTTAATTTCAGAAACCCATCACGTACCCACACTAGGGTTGAGCCACAACCCTAGCTGATGGGTCTAGCTGCTCATAATCAAAGATAGAAACAATTATAGAGAAGAAATAGAACCCATTAATTGATTTCTAACAATGAAATTAAAGATTCAATGTTAAAAATACAAGAACAAAGCTAAAAAGTCAAAAACCCCAAAAGTTTCACGTATTCTCTACTTCAGAAATTACAAGATATGTAAAGAAATTACAAAATAGTCTATTTATAGTCTGCCAGAATTTCGGATAAAAATGCCCCTGCGAGGCCATCGCGGACTGCGAAAACACGACTGCGGTCCGCGAAAGAAGATTGGGCTGCTGAGCTGTTGGGCTTTTGATAAGGCTCGACCGCGGACCGCGAAATAAGGACCGCGGTCGCGGTGAGCTGTGCACTGAAAAGTCCCTCCCTGAAGTTGACCACCGCGGACCGCGTCCGCGGTAGAGATTGCTTTGAAAATCAGTCTCTGAAGTGGGCCACCACGGATCGCAAAACGAGTACCGCGGCCGCGGTGGAAGTTTTCCTTGCCTGCAGCTTCTCTGAGCATGCCATCGCGGTCCTCGAAGACTGGACCGCGACCGCGGTGGCCTTTTGTTTGATCATTTTTGTTGCCTTTTGTCCTTGTGCCAGATTCACTCCTGTTTTGAGCACATTTTAGACCGAGTGTCATCGTTTCTGGTTCAATCCTGCAACTAGCATAACGTATAAGTTTTCGGGGCTACTTTGTGTACAATTATATCCAAAACTCAGGTATAGAGGAACCGAAAATGAGGCAAAAATCCAAGTTATCAAGCCACCTAGCCTGCAACAGAACACACACAGAAACAACATTGGACCAACAACAACCCACCAAACGAACCCCAATATACCAAATCTTCCTTTTACCATGTAGGCCAAAGTAGAGTTTCCAAGGTTTAATGGTGAGGATTTGAGGGCATGGCTATATAAGGTCGAACGGTTATTCTCTTAAGAGGAAATATCCATACAACAGAAACTGAAGCTAGTATCTATCCATTTGGAGGGTGATGCCTTACAGTGGCATTTTGGATACATGAGGAGCCGGGGACAAATGCCACTGCCTACATGGGATGAGTACATTTGGGCAATATGTGATAATTTTGGGGCAGATTACACTGACCCTATGACTGAAATAATGAATGTGAAACACACTGGGACTGTGAAGGAGTTCCAACAGGCCTTCAACAGTGTCATGAATAGGTTGGATATAGCAACCAGTCATGCCATTAGAATTTTCCTCAATAACCTCAATCCAGAACTTAGTAGTGCAGTCAGGGTAGGTAATCCTAGCACCCTGCCACAGGCTTATTACTTGGCTAGGCTGCAAGAGGCCAACTTTGCTGCTCCGAGTAGAGCAATCAGGAGCTTGGGGTTGTCTTCTTCCCAGAATAGAGGGTCTAGTGGGAGCAGTCATAGCTCATGGAAAAAAGACATTGCTGCAGGAGCAAGAAGGCAGCATGTTTCCAAGATGGATAACAATAAAAGGAGGAGACTGACCCCTGCAGAGATGGATGAAAAAAGGGCAAGGGGGTTTTGTTTCTTCTGTGATGAAAAGTTTACCCCCGGGCACAAATGTAAAGCCAAAAGACATATCTACTCATTGGATATAGGTCCTATAAAAGAATTAGAAGAGAAGGAAGGGGAGGAAGAAGAGGATATTGAAGCTCAAGGACAACAGGAAGAGGTGACACATGGAGTTCCTGAAAACTGTGCCATATCCTTACAAGCACTTAATGGCACAGCAGGGTTCCAAACGCTTAGGCTCAGAGGGTTCACTGAACAGCAGCCTTTGGAAATTTTTATTGATTGTGGATCTACCCACAATTTCATTGATGAGGATATGGTGGAGAGGCTGGGATGCAAGGTCAGTAACATCAAGCCACAACAGTTGCAAGTGTCTGATGGAAGGGAGGTACCTACAGAGAAAATATGTAAGGGATTTAAATGGCTCATGCAAGGTACAATATTTGAAGGAGACTTCCTTGTATTCCCAGTTGGAAGTAGTGATATTGTATTAGGAATACAGTGGTTGTACCCTCTAGAAGACATTAAGTTCAATTTCAAAAAGTTGATCATGGAATTTGAGCATGAGGTTAAACTACTAACCTTGCAAGGAATTCAGCCTAAACTCAAAAATGTCCAGTCTAAGGCATTAGAGAAGGTTGATAAAAGCAATCCTAAGTTCTTTATGGTAAAGGTGAGAAGCACTATGGGTGAGGAGTTGGAGGCCACAACAATGGAGGATATTGTGGTGCCAAAGGGAATTAGGGAGGTATTGGGGCAATATGACAAGGTGTTTGGTGAGCCCACCCAACTACCACCTTCCAGAGGTGTATTTGATCATCACATACCCCTGCTAGAAGGTACCTCTCCAACCAATGCTAGGCCCTACAGGTACTCTCCAATACAGAAGGATATGATAGAGAAACTGGTGCAAGAGATGTTAATGCAAGGAGTTATTCAACACAGCTCTAGTCCCTATGAATCTCCTGTGGTGTTAGTAGGAAAGAAGGACGGGACTTGGAGAATGTGTGTGGACTATAGGTCACTGAACAAAATGACTGTCAAGGATAAGTTTCCTATCCCTATAATTGAGGAACTATTGGATGAGCTATGGGGCTCTCAAGTGTATTCCAAGGTGGACTTAAGAGCAGGGTACCACCAAATCAGAATGGCTCCATCAGATATTCATAAAACTCCATTCAAAACTCATTTTGGGCACTATGAATATTTGGTTATGTCATTTGGATTAACTAATGCCCCTTCTAGTTTCCAAGGCTTAATGAACCATATCTTTCAGACCTACTTAAGGAAATTCATTGTGGTATTTTTTGATGACATCCTCATTTACAGCAAGAGCTTAGAGGACCATATGCAACACCTTAAGATTACCTTTGATCTTCTGGTGCAGCACCAATTATTGGCAAAGAAGAGTAAATGTGTGTTTGGTGCAAGGAATGTGGAATACCTAGGTCACTACATATCTTCCCAAGGAGTCTCTACTGATCCTAGGAATATAGAAGTTGTGGAGGCTTGGCCTGAACCAAAGACAGTCACACAACTTAAGGGATTCCTAGGACTGGCTGGGTACTATAGGAGGTTTATTCAAGGGTATGGGATTATCAGTAAACCCCTTACTGATCTTCTCAGGAAGGATAGCTTCTGTTGGGGTGAAAAGGCTGAGGAAGCTTTCAACAAACTGAAGACAGCTCTCACTAATGCACCAGTACTGACTCTACCAGACTTTTCCCTGACTTTTGTGGTAGAAACTGATGCTTGTAATGGTGGGATAGGAGCTGTTTTGATGCAGCAAGGGAAGCCAATTGCTTACCTTAGCAAGGGACTATCAGCTCAACATCAAACTCTATCAGTGTATGACAAGGAATTATTGGCCTTAGTGATGGCAGTCAACAAGTGGTCACAATACTTAACAGTAAGGCCATTTGTTGTCAAAACTGATCAGAAGGCCCTCAAGTTTTTACTAGAACAAAAACTGCACATAGGCAGCCAATTGAAGTGGATAACAAGGCTCATGCAATATGACTTTGAGATTGAATATAAAAAGGGAAAGGAGAATAAGGCAGCAGATGCACTCTCCAGGATACCTCTTATAGAGTTGTCCTCGATGGACCTATCTACTGTGAGGACCAATCTACTGGAGGCCATCATGAGGAGCTGGGACCTAGATGACAAATTAAAGACTACAATTCAAGTCTTCAAGAACAAGGAGCCTAATGAGGCAGGGTTCACCTATATACACCAACAACTAAGGAAGAATGGCAAATTAGTGGTAGGACCTGACCCATCACTAAGGAAGGAAATCTTGCAGCTGTGGCACCATTCTACCATTGGGGGTCACTCAGGAATAGATAACACATATAGGAGGATATCCTCCTTATTCTATTGGAAGGGAATGGAGGAAGAAATCCAAAACCTAGTAAAAAATTGTGATGTTTGTCAGAGACACAAGTATGATAGTGCAGCCTATCCAGGGTTGATACAACCTCTCAAGATACATGAGTCTGCGTGGAGTAGTATAAGCATGGACTTCATAGAGGGATTGCCTAAGTCCCTAGGCAAATCTGTCATGTGATGGTTGTGGATAGGCTCACCAAATATGCTCATTTCATTGGGTTGTCTCATCCATACTCTGCCAATGAATTAACTAAGGTCTTCATGGACCATGTCTACAAGTTGCATGGCTTTCCAGAAGACATTGTAAGCGATAGGGATCCCATCTTCACGAGCAAATTATGGCAAGAGTTATTTGGTATCTTGGGGGTAAATCTCAATACCTCAACTGCTTACCATCCCCAAACAGATTGTCAAACTGAGGTGGTGAACAGGTGTGTGGAGACTTATTTGAGGTGCTTCTGTTCAGATTCCCAGAAGGATTGGATGCATTATCTGGGAACTGCTGAGTGGTGGTACAATACCACTTTCCACTCCTCTATACAGTGTACTCCCTACGAGGCTCTCTATGGTCAAACCCCTCCACTTCATTTACCTTATGCTACTAGGGACTCTCACATGGAGGAGGTAGATAGGAGTCTACTCACTAGAGAATTTAAGGTACAACTATTGAAGTATCACTTAAAAAGGGCCCAACAGAGAATGGAAAGCCAAGCAAACAAGCACAGATACGATAGACAATTCAAGGAGGGAGATTGGGTGTATGTTAAGATTCAACCATATAGACAGGTTACCATGTCAGGGAGGAAATTCTCCAAGATTTCAGCTAGGTACTATGGCCCTTACCAGGTTCTGCAGAAGGTGGGAAATGTGGCCTATAAGCTTTCCCTACTAGCTCAATTACTTTTACACCCTACCTTCTATGTTTCTTAGCTTAAGAAATGCCATGAACTTCCTCAAACAACTTCTCATCCTCCTATGGTCGAGCTCTCAAGTCCCTACTGTCCACAACCTCACAAGATTTTGGAAAGAAGAATGATTCAAAGGGGGAACCAGGCGGTAGCTCCAGTTTTGGTGCAATGGGAACAGCTGCCACCTGATCGAGCTACTTAGGAAGACTACACAACATTGAAAATTCATTTCCCTTCTGTTCTTCCTTGAGAACAAGGAAGCTCTTAAGGGAGGGGAACTGATGCAATTGGAATTGGAGTGGCTTGCGAAGGTGGTACGATCAGCTTCAGTAGGAGTACGTAGCTGTTAATAACTGTCTCCCAACGGCCTTTTATAAGTTTAGAAAATGGTCAGTTAAGTTCCTTCTTAGTTTCTTTTAGAAGTTTCTTAAATTACAATTAGGCCCATAGATTTATTTTAATTGAGCACTTTTAGTCTCTGTCAGAGTTAGTTAGAGAGGCTTGTCTTGTAGTGAGATCTGATCCTAGGATCAACTATCAATCAGAAAACCTATTTCTTTCCCTTATCCTTTTTCCTTACTTTTTTTTCTTTTCTTAGTTTTCTTCTTTTCTTTTACCGTTTCATCGCCTCCTCCATCACTATCCTCTCTCTTCCATGGTAAGAAAAATTTCTTTCATGTATTCCATTTTTCAATGTCCCAAAGATCTTTTTCTTTTGACCATTACAAACCCATCAACCCTACGGTCAAAATAGAAGCACCTGTGATTGGTAACTTAAGAAGAAAAAGTGGGTAACCTTTCCCCTTCTTGAAAAAAAAATCTATCACAAATAGTGTACTCCTTTTGAAATTTATGATCCACAATTTCAGCATCAAATTTGTTATTCTTCACTTCTTACTTTCTATATTTCTTTTTAACCGGTAAAACAACTTTGGACTGTATTTCACTTCAATTCCTTGCAAATTCGATCACGAAATGGAGGGGGACCAATTCTTTATAAAGTAATTTGAGCAAAAGATCAACCACTATTATCATTAGTTGGTAATGTCATCCTTCTCTCCTTTTCATCTAAGTTAACTTTCATGTATTAAGATGTACTTTTATTTAGTTAATAAGTGTAACGGTTGGAACTAAGGCACTAACACAAACTTACGAATTTGTTAAGGTTTTCAAAGCAGTAGCTATCTTAGATTAATTATTCATTGTTTGTGCTTTCTTACCACTTAATTAACATTATTTAGTTTTTTGTGTGTTTTCTTAATATTTCATTTTGATTTTGTTTCTTTTATGCAGTTACCCATATAGTTTATTTACTCTTGATGTTTCTTCAACGTATTTTCCCCTGTTTTGCATTTTTTGTTGATGTACTGCAATTTACTCTTTGTTGGTCAACTCGAATTAACTACAAATGGTATATGGAGAATGAAAGTGAAGGAAAATAAAAGTGGTCTTAGAAGAAGGTTTGAATTTTTTTAATGAAAATAGTCATCTAAAAGGCTATAAATAAATCCATTAACATGGTACCATAAATTTGTAAAGATTTGGTACAGTTTGTAAAAAGGTGGAGGGGCAATTATGTTGGGTCATACAAATGCATTATAAATCTAAGATACACAGTTTTGGTTTATGGGTTAGTTCTTATAGTCATATAATGGGTAAGTTTTGGATGCGGATGAAAGTACAAATTGGAGAGATCCAAAGCAATGAAGATTGATTATATGTACAACTTGATTTAGATACATAGTTAACCATGAAAATGGCCTGAATTTTCTGATTTGGTCAAGAAATCACGAAAAATCATGTTTTATCTTGAATCTGATATCAAGCAACACGATCAATAGAAATATTTTGAAAAAACACGTTTTTACATGTACTTCATTTAAACCTTTCATTTTGGACTTTATTTTCTGCACTCTTTGTTCATCATTCCCTCTGCCTATAGATAATAGACAGGAGGATCTCAACTCAATTGGAATACTAATAAATTATCTCATATATATAAGTTGGCAGATGATTGCATGCAAACAAACTAATTATGGTGTGAAGAGGATGATTGAAACACTATCCCACTTTTCCAATTATTTATGTCTCAAAGGGTTGTGAATGTTTCTTCCTTTGTGGGAAGACAAAATGTGTTTTACGGTTATTCAAATTTCTTTTATTATGTTAGGCTTGTACATACCTTGTACCGTGCAAATAATAAATTCTAAAGTAAAAGTATAATATTTGTTTAGGTAGTATGTAATGAGTTGTACAAGATATTGGACTATGGGAAGCCTTCTTTTACAATAAGCAAAAGAAAAACCAATAATGTCATGTTATGTTAATTTATAAAGGTGAGTTCGTCTATGTTTTATCTTTTAACGTGCTAATACATGAGCACTCTTTGTTGGTTTTCAAGGTGAGATATTGAAGTTTCTATATTTATGATTATGTTTTGTAGTATTTTAGCGAGTTAATACACTAGCAGAAATTAAATTCCTCTTCTGATGAGAAAAATTTGTGCTTTGTGACCCGATAAGTATTGTTGTTGCTCGAGGGTAGAGAATTGTTGTATTACTTTTTGCGCCTTTAGTGAGTTACATGAAGGAAACTTCATTGAAAGTGCAGTTGTATCAAAGATCCAGTCATTGCATTTATCTTTATTATTTATTACATTTAAGGTATTTTCTAAACTAGAATTTATGTCAAGGAGTCGATATTGAAAGACATGTGAACCGATTGAGAATCAATTCATCATACAAAGTTTGGAGATCTGTGAACTAGACCGTGACATTTGAAAATTTTCATAGTGATATTCTTAGATCGCAATTGAAGAGCATACAATTATATGAATGTAAACATAATCTCAATGTAGACATAATCTTATGTAATATACATAGCTATCATAATTATAGGGATTCACAGCAGATTTATAGGATTTTCTTTTTGATTCTTTCCATAGTTAGGGCCCTATGTACTTGTATATATACTTGTTACTTCTTGAATACAACATAAGAGAGAATTCTCTATTGTCTCTATTCTTTACATGGTATTAGAGCAGGTCTACTGCTCGTCGGAGTTGAGTCGAATCCGTTGCCGGAAATTCCTCGGCCGGAAGCTAACCTGAGGTCTTTTTGACATTTCCAGTTGACTTGTAGTGGTTCTCTGATCATAGAACCACATTTTGGCAAAGAAAACCTCAAACCAGATCTTATTCTCACTTTATTTGGTCAGGTTTGACTTTTGGTTTATTGATTATTTGATTTCTTTAATTCTATGGTATTTTTCTTGGAGGTTTCCTGTGTGAGAAGCTTGCATCTTTATTTTTTTTACTCACTGTGGTGATCGATTATTGACTTGATATTGTTAGTTGGGTCTTTCCTTATCAGAAACTTTGTTGGTCTCTGATTTTTCTTGAGTTGGGGACAATTTCGTTTGATTATCTGATTTGGTTGAGTGGATTATTAAAGTTGAATCTTGTTCAATAGATTGTTGATTTCGTATATACCAGGATCTGTTTGGGTATCTTATAGATTCAGGGACCTCTTTCAGTTTAATCAATTTGTTATTGAAAGGATGGCAAAGAATAATAATGTAATAAGTCCTAGTCCAACAATCTTGGTTTCAGATGAGTTTCTAAAATTCATTCAAAATAATAAATCAGTTAAGGAATCTTCTTCAGTTACTGTCATTGCTGGGTCAGATAAAACATGTATTATCACCTCTTTCAATAAATGGGTGATCGATTCAGGTGCCACAAATCACATGACAGGTAATCCAAATATTTTTTTCTAGCTTTCGCTCACATAAAGCACCCTCTCCGGTTACTGTAGCTGATGGATCAACTTGTAGCAGTGTTGGATCTGGGACTGTTAAACCAACTTCCTCTATTACCCTGTCATCTGTATTAAGTCTACCAAACTTGGCCTTTAACTTGATTTCTGTTAGTAAAATTACCAAAGACCTTAATTGTTGTGTTGCATTCTTTCTCGATCATTGTTTGTTTCTAGACCTTAAGACAATGCAGGTTATTGGTAAAGGATATTTATCTGGTGATATCTATATTCTTGATGAATGGGAGCCACGGCCTATCGCATGCTCCACTGTTGTGTCTCCTTTTGAAGCACATTGTCGATGGGGACATCCCTCTCTACCTTTGTTGAAGATGTTACGTCCTTAGTTTCAAAATATTTCGTCATTAGATTGTGAGTCATGTCGATTTGCAAAACACCATCGCATCTCGTTAAGTCCAAGGGTTAATAAGCGAGCTGAGTCAGCTTTTGATTTAGTCCATTCTGACATTTGGGGACCATGTCCGATTGTTTCTAAAATTGGGCGTACGTATTTTGTCACTTTTGTAGATGATTTTTCTCGAATGACTTGGATTTACTTTATGAAGAGCCGCTCTGAAGTGTTTACTCACTTTTCTGCCTTTTGTGTTGAAGTCAAAACTCAATTCAATGCTTTGGTACGTACTCTAAGGAGTGATAACGCTAAATAATACATGTGAGATTTGTTTCAGTCCTACATGAGACAACATGGTATGTTACATCAGTCTTCATGTGTTGATACACCCTCTCAAAATGGAGTTGCTGAGAGGAAGAATAGACAGCTCGAGCACTTTTGTTCCAAATGAAGGTTCCTAAACAGTTCTGGGCTGATGCGGTTTCTACGACTTATTTTCTGATTAATCGGATGCCATCTAATGTGCTCGGTGGTAATGTGCCTTATAGTGTTATATTTTTCCGAACAAGTCATTATTTCCGGTGGAACCTAAGGTGTTTGGCGGCACATGTTATGTTCGAGATGTTCGACCATTTCTTACCAAGTTGGATCCCAAGGCATTGAAGTGTGTTTTCTTGGGCTATTCTCGCCTTCAGAAGGGGTATCGTTGTTATTCTACTGAGCTTGGAAAATATTTAGTGTCAACTGATGTGGTATTTTCAAAGACTACACAATTCTTCTATGCACCTCCCGTTTCTACAAGCCAGGGGGAGGAAGATGAGTGGCTAGTATATCAGGTTACCCGCACTTTGAGAGAACAATCAGAAGATACTCTTCCATCTCCCAGTTCCGTTGTTGAGCATGAATCGACTATTGTGCCTTCAGTACCTGCTCCAACTATGTTAGCAAGACCTCCAATTGTTCAAGTTTATTCGCGTAGGCGAGAGACAAATGATACATGTCCCCCACCAGTTCCTTCATCATCTGATCCTCCTTTGCCTGCTCCTCCAGATGACCTTGATCTTCCTATTGCTCTTCGTAAAGGTACACGTACTTGCAAATCGACATATTCTGTTGCTAACTTTGATTCCTATGACCACTTATCCTCTACGTCTAGATCTATGATTGTTTCTCTAGACTCCATCTCCGTACCCAAAACAATGAAAGAGGCTTTGAATCATCCTGGATGGTCTGATGCAATGCTTGAGGAAATACATGCTTTAGAGGATAACCACACATGGGATCTGGTAGATTTACCAAAGGGAAAGAAACTAGTGGGATGCAAGTGGGTCTTTACAGTTAAAGTTAATCTAGATGGTTGACTTAAGGCTAGACTTGTGGCAAAAGAGTATGCTCAAACTTATGGGGTGGATTATTCTGACACCTTCTCCCCAGTTGCCAAACTCACTTCTGTACGCTTATTTATTTCTCTAGCTGCGTCCGAGAATTGGCCTTTACATAGTTGGATATCAAGAATGCGTTCCTTCATGGTGATCTTCAGGAGGAAGTGTATATGGAGCAACCACCCGGTTTTGTTGCTCAGGGGGAGTATGGGAAAGTCGGTCATTTGAAGAAGTCTTTGTATGGCTTGAAGCAGAGTCCACGAGCTTGGTTTGGAAAGTTCAGTGAGGTAGTTCAGGAGTTTGAGTTGAAAATGAGTAAGTGCGATCACTCAGTCTTCTATCGGAAACCAGCAGCTGGCACTATTCTCCTTGTTGTATAGTTGATGATATTGTTATCACAGGAAGTGACTATGCGGGGATTTCTTCCCTCAAGTCTTTTCTGCATACTAGGTTTCATACAAAGGACTTGGGCCAGTTGAAATACTTTTTGGGAGTAGAAGTAAATAGAATCAAGAAGGGAATTCTTTTGTCTCAGAGAAAGTACATTCTTGACTTTCTTGCAGAAACTGGAAAGTTGGCAGCTAAACCTTGCAGTACTCCAATGGTTCCTAATGTGCATCTAATGAAAGATGATGGTGATCCTTTTGACGATCCAGATAGATACAGGAGGTTAGTTGGGAAATTAAACTACCTCACTGTGACTCATCCAGATATTGCTTTTGCGGTAAGTGTTGTTAGCCAGTTCATGTCTGCACCAACGGTCAAACATTGGGCAGCTTTGGAACAGATTTTGTGTTACTTTAAAGGAGCTCCTGGACTTGACATATTATATAGCAGTCACAATCATACTCGTATTGAGTGTTTTGCAGATGCTGACTGGGCTGGATTGAAAATTGATAGAAGATCTACTACAGGTTATTGTGTCTTTGCTGGAGGAAACCTGGTATCATGGAGAAGTAAGAAGCAAAGTGTTGTATCTCGATCTAGTGCAGAATCTGAGTATAGAGCTATGTCACAGTCTACATGTGAGACCATGTGGATACATCATTTGTTGACTGAAATTGGGTTAGAGCATCCAATACCAGCAAACGTCTGGTGTGACAATCAAGCTGCCCTCCACATTGCGTCAAATCTGGTGTATCATGAAAGAACTAAGCATATTGAGGTTTACTGTCATTTTATTCGTGAGAAGATTCGGGAGAACTTGATCTCTACTGGCTACGCGAAGACAGGAGAGCAACCGGCTGATTTGTTCACAAAGGCGTTGAATGGAATTCGAGTTGATTACCTTTGTAACAAGCTGGGCATGATCAATATCTATGCTCCAGCTTGAGGGAGAGTGTTAGATAATGAATGTAGACATAATCTGAATGTAGACATAATCTTATGTAATATACATAGCTAGCATAATTATGGGGATTCACAGAAGATTTATAGGATTTCCTTTTTGATTCTTTCCATAGTTAGGGCCCTATGTACTTGTATATATACTTGTTACTTCTTGAATACAACACAAGAGAGAATTCTCTATTGTCCATGTACTTTACAGTCATCCCTTTCTTTATTTATGTTTGTGAGAATTTTTTTCAGTTTCATTTATTTTTTAATCATTATGTGAAAAATTCAAGCATCCATTGCTTCCTCATCTTTGGTATTATAATAATCTAGAGCTATCTTTTGGTACACTATTTAAGTATTTTTGAATTTCTCATCAGTGTGTGAAATAGGGGGATCAATCCCTCACTCTTGCTACTTATCCAATTCAGAAGTGAGGAAGATACCAATGGAATTCAAGGCATCAACTCAAAACAAATTAAACAGTTGCAATTACATCCTGATTATTCGAGGGTTAATTGGAGATGCCTAATTTTTCAAAATATTGTTAGACCTAAAGTCATTTTCACGATGTGTTTACAATATCTTAGGAAGATTGTTGACTGTTGATAGACTTAAGAAATGAGGTCTTTATGTGAATCCTACTTGTGTGCTCTGTCAAGCTGCAACTGAATCAAGAGATCAGCTTTTTGAGAATGTACATTTGCTAAGGAATCGTGAGTTAGGCTACTGAATTGGTTGCAAATACAATCAGTTGTTACTCCTACATAGAACCAATACTTTTACCGGGTCATACAACATGTTAAGGGAAAGGACAAATATAGCAAGACTAATCAAATTAGAGTGTATATGCAATTTCAATGCTGTGAGGCTATTGCAGAAGGCTCTTTTTTTTTATTCTAAGTTTTAATTCAGAGCTTTGATATCAAATTTTGTATAGGGTTTGAATTTGGAGTTATCCTGGATATTAGCTAGCTGTGAACTTGCTATATTTTATGCTTGTTCACTTATTGATTAATGAAAATGATTTAATTACCAACATTAACAAACTCGAGAAGTAATTTAGCAGTTCGTGACTAATTGCTTTGAGGATTATTTAAATAAACGGTGATTGAATAAATTTTATTAGTGTTTTTTTCTATACTTGAAAATTTTATGTTTGAGTAAATTTATAAAGACTATTTCCCAAGTACTTGATATGTTTCACATCGCGCGAAATGCGGATAAATTTACTAGTTATAATGATATATTGTGCAATGATTGAAGAGACAGTTACAAAAGAAGACAAAAGTCAATTGTTAAAGAAGAGACAATTGTATAAGCTTAAAGTTAGAAGGCGAACAAATCAGAAATGCAACAGCAGGGGGCGAAGAAAGCCAGTTTGCTCGCTAAAGATCTCGCGTCGCACAGCATACCGCGAGATGGAGCGCGCTTTAGAACTCGCGAGGCGCGGTCTGGACAAGGTGTTCGCGTGTTCCGGGTTTTAAAACTTATTTTGTCTTTTTTTTTTGTTTTGGACTTGGTTATTTTGTCTAATCCTTTTTCCTACATATATAAATAAATATTAAACGCCATTTTGAGAGGGGGAGTGATCGGGATTTGATCTAAAGAGGCAAGAGTACATTAGGAATAGGGCGAAGAATTCTTCTACGAGTTTTTCACTTCCTTCTTTTTATTTTCATTATTGGTTATGAATTCTAGTATTGTAGTTTTGCATATTATTATGAATAGCTAAGTTGTTATCTTGAATTTTGATAAAACCCTTTATAGGATAAATTCTTGTTATGTTTTTATATAATTGAGTCGTTGGATTTCTCTAGTTATTCAATAACGTGTTTATTGTTGTTGATTGAATGGTCATCAATTGAATGTGGCTATTTAGTGTGTATTGCTTGGAAAATGTTACATATTTAAGTAGTTGTTGAACAACATCACTTCTAACGTATGTGAGGAATCAATATGGAGGGTTTAAAGGTAAAATTAGGAATAACAAAACCTTAATGCGATCTTAGTAAACGAAGAATTAGTGGCAACTAGCGTAGTCTGGAAGAATATATCTAGTAAATTGTGATAGTTGCTCGGAAGAGAATTACGACACCCGAAGTGCTCACGATTGGTAGAGAATACTTAGACGAAATTATAGAAAATGTAGCGAGAATAATTCAAAAAATTGAGATCACAACTCTAAACCTCCTTAGGCTTGTCGCCAATTTCATCTTTGTTAGTTGATAATTTTATTGCTTTATAATATTTGTTAGTCAATTAGTAGAAACAAAAATCAAATCTTTACCGCTAGAAAATTGTTTGAACTTGTGTTTCTTTGCGATATTAAACAACTGTAGCTAAATCTTAGTTCACTGTGGGATTCAACTCTGGACTTGTAAACCGGATTATAGAGAAAAGTAAAAACATATTTTTGCATCAACGAATCACATAGTCAAAGATGAATACTCCAATGAAACATAACTGCGAAAACTAAACCAATAGATCACCAATATAAATGCATATTTATTTGTTTATAAGCATCTGTTACTGAAATGTCTTTACCAGCTAGATTGAGTATTGATCGTGTCAACCATCGATCTCTTCCTCTTCATCGTCGTCGTCTTCTTCGTCTTCGTCTTCGTCTTCGTCTTCGTCTTCGTCTTCGTCTTCGTCTTCATCTTCATCTTCATCTTCATCTTCATCTTCATCTTCATCTGCAAAATGGTTGGAAGAAACTGATAAAAGTCACATAAGTAAAATATCGTGGGGTCTTATCTTTATAAGACCAAAAACTACAATTCCCACATTATAAATCCTTATGCACTAAAGGCCCCAAATCTTCAAAGGCAAATAGTCATCTACAACTACAATACATATTAACCACAGCTAACACCATTTTGATATGTATTGCTTTCTAACTTGGTTAGTATTTTCTTATCAAATTAATTAATTTGGTCATTATAAAAGATACATACACTTTAAGTTTCATATTGGAAGTTCATTCTGGAATATGATATATTACACTCACCTGGATTAACAACAACAACAACAACAACAACCCAGTATAATCTCACAAGTGGGGCCAGTGTTATCAAAGAAGCGCAAAAAAGTTCTAAGGTGCGTTGGGACTTTAAGTGCAAAGAGCAAATAAAACGTGGGCTTTAATAAAAAAAAAAGTGCAACGGGAGAAAAAGCAAAAAATATGTATAGGTAGTCCAAGACTAAAAAATATAAGCATGAATAACAAATATATGGACAAAGAAATTGAAACATTTTTACGATAAAGTGAAATATCAATTGGTTAATGTCGCCTTTTCAGGATCACACTCATTGGCTAGGAAAAGTATACCTTAGCGCCTTGATGTGACACTAAAGCGCCCAAAAAGATAGGCGAAGCGCTCAACACGCAGATCTTATCCCTACCCTGGGATAGAGAGGTTGTTTACGATAGACCCTCGGCATCACTCCTTCCAAGAACTCCCCACCTTGGTCTTGGGGTGACTCGAACACACAACCTCTTGGTTGGAAGTGGAGGGTGCTCACCTGGATCAACAATAACAACAACCCAGTAGAATCCCACTAGCGGGATCTGGGGAGGGTATACGCAGACCTTACCCCTACCCTGAGCTAGAGAGGCTGTTTCCGACAAGACCCTCTGCAAACCTACCTCCGAGAACTCTCCACCTTGCTCTTGGGGTAATTAGAACTCACAACCTTTTGGTTGGAAGTGGAAGGTGCTCACCTGGATCATTGTAGGAAAAACATCAACAGGTTCATTTCCAAGGTTTTCTTGCTATTCCTGAATTTGCTCAGCAAAACCCACGAGAGAAGAATCTTAAACTCTATAGGAATCTTAAGTCTTTGGCCAATATTCTACTGAATTAGATTCAGTTATGCTTTTCATTAGTTGTAGCCTGTAGGAAAGAAACTAAGGGGTCGTTGGTTTGAATACAGCTTATGCCGGAATAAGTTATATTGGGATTGTTTTTTATCCATTGTTTGGTATGTTTTATTAAATATGAAAATTGCATAATTTGTAAGAAGAATGTATAAGTTATACCGGTGCTAATTACCCCACCCTCTATAAGGTATAAGTTATACCGTTGCTAATTAGCCCACCCTCTATAAGGTATATGTTATCCCGGTGTTAATTTTAATCCTGGGATAACTTATACCTGGTTTGCTAACCAAACGAAGTATTAAGGTGTACCTTCTTATACCTCATACCAAACGACCCCTAACGGGTCAATTATAAATTTGAGACCAGCCTTAAGGAGGAGGAGGGG
>ML256951.1:31263-47827 GCA_005239495.1 Nicotiana undulata
GGGGGGAGGGGGGGTGATAGGTGAGATCCATCAATTTCAGTTTAATTATGTACTTCTAAAAGATTTTTATTCTAAAAGACTTTTAACAGTGAATCAGAAAATTTATGTATAAGTAACATTATAATTTTTTACATAAACTTCGTTAAATTACGATGACTCTGTGCAGAAGTTCTCATAAGAAATTGTAAAAAGGAAACAATTGCAGGTCTATCGGAAACAGCCTCTCTACTCCTCCACAGTAGGGGTAAGGTCTCAAGATATAGAAGACATAAAATTAAGTGTGATCAGTTTGACTATAATACACAAAAGTACAAGTATCACTTAAGACGTACTATATATGTGATACAATGTGTGAAAGTTTGACTACAACACAATCCTTTGTGTGAGAATCACATACTATATATAGATCCTAATGCAAGGGAGGCCCTTAAGCTTCAAAAGGCAAACACACATCACCTGCAACTACTCAAAATAAGGACATTCAAGACCATTTGAATTATTTTTACTACTCAAATTATCAACAACAATAACCCAGTATAATGTCACAAGTGGGGTCTGGGGAGGATATTGTGTACGCAGACCTTACCCCTGCCCTAGGGTAGAGAGGATATTTTCGATAGACCCTCCGCATAAGAAGATGAAAAGCGACAATAGAGTAATAACGACATAACCACGAAAATAGTACCAACAAGCTAAGAATCAGAAAATATACCTGGAAAAGCAATAACAATAATACTACTCATATTATTGCCAAATAATAATTAGCACAGTTAATTAAATAAAAACTCAAATTATCAGTTTTATATAATTAACTGGGCTAATTATTTGGCCATAATAAAAGAAAATACTTATATTTTTTAACTATGACTTGATAACTTTTTTATTAACTAATCTGCAATATCAGAAAGATCGAAGCGTTCTCCTATCCAAATGTTATGTGTATAAATCAAGAATAAAAAAGTATTTAAGAGAGAGAAGAAGAAGCAAGGTAGGAACTGCAATTGAACGACTATAACCTTGTGGAAATGAGAAATAAGTGAAACTTTTATAAATATATGCTAAGCAATTACGAGAAGCTCATGCTGGAATATAATGTTGTAATCACCTGGAGAATTATAGATACGAACATCCACAGGTTTGTTTCCGAGGTCTTCTTGTTCTTGTTGAATCCGTGCAGCAGAAGCCTTGAGCTTGGGATTGCAGTCTTTTAACACAACTAGTTCTAGTGAGTAAATCTCTGCAAACTCAATTGGTATCTCTTCCAAATATCTGCAATGTTGAATCAGGAGGCGCTCCAGGACGGGAAAGCTGTCATTTGTGGCTTTCCAGTACTTGATATTATAATGGTAAATTTGCAAAAGCTTCAACCGAGTAAATCCCCCAGGGCTTGGACACCATATTTTCCCTTTACAAGCATCTCTGTGCAGCTTCAGTCCCTCAAGGTTTGGCAGTTCACCTATGATGTTCAAGTCCTCCCACCGTAGATAAGTCGTCGACAATGTTAACTTCTTGAGTGTTGCTGGAAAAACTTCTGCACTTGGAATGGTCAGTGAAAAACCTTCACGCCAATCATCAATTTTAAAACTCAGTGTTTCAAGTTGATGTAGATGGACAAGATTGTCGAAGAGTCTAGATTCTTGGCAAATTTGATATTCATTTATCTCTCCAGCGATTCTTAATTTCTTAACATTCCGAATCCCTGAAATAACCTCCTCTGTGCAACTAGATGGACTCAAGCCGGAAATAGTTTGTATGTTTGAAAAACCCAAGTACCTCCCTTCATCAACAGATACACTTGGCGGATTTGGCAAATCAAATGCTTTCAATTCGAGATGCCTTAATTCCGTTAGTTTCCAAATTTGCTCCGGCACAGATCTGAAGCATGAAGCAATGAATGTTTGCAGATTCCATAACCTACAAACTTCTGGAGGTAAGTGAATATACCCGGACAATGCTAGGTACCTCAACCAAATGAGGCATAGTATCTGTGCAGGGAACCATGAAAGCTGTATGGGACTCAAGTCCAAGACTCTGAGTAAACTGAAATGAAAAAGCTTTAATTCGAGAGTACAATATCGAGAAAGTAAAGTGGGACAATAGAAAATAGAACGAGTTTGTTTCAAGAGATTAATGTTGCCAGCATCATCTGTCTGCCTCCTTATAAAATGATGATGTCCTGGTGTAAGAAGGGCCTTGTAATAACCATAGTCACTTTCAACATATTCAATCCGTCGCTTAAACGGCCCCATTATATGCTTCATCGGCCGGAATCTTTCATTAGACAACACGTCATCGTCTTCACCTTCATCCAAATCATTACCTTCATCCAAACCATTACCTTCATCCCTATCATCTTCCCATTCAGCATAATCATATTCATCTTTATCCAAATAATCATAATCATCCCAATTGTCATCTACATCCAAATTATAATCTCCATTGCGATCAACATATACAATTTCATTCATGACAAAAACATTTTGGCTTCCAGCTAATTCTCTCAAACAAAGCTCATATATTAGATCATGAACCTTACATGATTTAATTTTTGATTCATCTAAACTTTTATCGCTGACAAGAACTAGACATCTGTCAATAAGATCGTGCAAACACTTCTCAGCCTCTCCTTCCAAGTCTTTTTCCAACTTCAGAAAGCCCTCAGCAGTCCATAATCTCACCAAGCTCTTCACTGAAATCTCACTGTCTTCCGGGAAAATTCCAAAATGCAGAAGGCATGCTTTTAGGTCACTAGTCAAGTGACTGTAACTCAACCCAAGCACATGTAAACATAGTTCATCTGGATCATTTTTGACAAATGACTTGACATCTTTTGCAACATTCTCCCAATCTTCTATTGTCCTTTCAGATTTGGACAGAATCCCAGCAACCACGACAATAGTTAGTGGTAACCCTTGACATTTGTCCACAATTTGCTTCCCAATAGCCTCAAATTCAGATGGTAATGCTTCGTTCGCAGACGCTACACTTTTAAAAAGGTTCCAACTCTCATTTGGATGCATGAAATCCATCTGCAAAGAGAGATTCTCTGTACCAGCATAACAAGCTACTTCAGTGTCACGGGTAGTTAACAGTATTCGACTCCCTTTGTTTTCACTTGGAAAGCATAGTCTCACGTCATCCCATGCTTTACTCTTCCAAATGTCATCCAATACAATTAAATATCTCTTACCCTTTAAACTCTTTCGCAGCATGTCTGCTAGCTCTGGCTCATCTTCCTTGTAATCTTTGTCATTCATTTCTTTTCTTGAACTCAGAAGGCTTAGCAAGATTTCCTCTACGTTGTGTTGGCTAGATACAGTAGCCCAGGAACGAACATCAAAATGAGACCGAATGGTGGCATCATCGAAGACTTCTTTTGCTAAAGTTGTTTTACCAATACCCCCCATCCCGACGATCGGGATGACCTTGGGTTTACCAGAGAAGCCTCTAGTCAGATCTTCTAGCAACCGCTTCCTTTCATCATCACGTCCCACCATATCGTTCTTCACATTCGCTAAACTTGAATCTTGAACCAGCGATGATTTGTTTGGTGCTTGTTTGCCTTTGTCTTTAATCTTTGTTGACTCTTTTTGTACACGATCAATCTCCTGTGCTACTTGCTGCAGGCTATCACAAAGCCTCTCATGTGCCTTTTCTTTCTGCATTTCATCATATGCCTCTAAAGATTCAGTTAGTCTTAATTGAATTGTAAGTTCAACAAAATCTGCAACTTCTTTTATATGTGCTTCAAAATCCGTCATTTTTCCAGAAACATTGCTTTTCTCAAATTTCTTGGCACATACTTCCAGGGAACTAACTTTTTCATAAAGAGTGAGAAATTCTTCTCTGTGGTCACAAATTAGAGATTGCATTGGCGAATTGGATGTCAAGATAAGTTGTATTGTTCTTGTAAGAGAAACAACACTAGCATAAGCCATAACTACTGTTTTCCAATTATGACCTGAAAGCTGCAAGTTGCAAGAGGTCAATGGCATTAAAGATAACATAATTTGCAAAGTTGCAAACAGAGGGGAACTAACTAATAAGATCATGTAATTTACTAGGCTTAGCCATCACAAGTTTAATCAAATGAAGAGTAAATGGAAACTAACCTTTCAATGGCAGATTGGCAAGTTGGAAGTAGCAATACCAGCTGCAAACTAAAAAGACAAAAAATATAAAAGGAACAGACATATGACTTATGAGTATCAACAAACAAACAGGTAAAGCACAAACGATAGAGTACATAACCAAGATAAAATCAAAGAGGAAAATGGCATATATACCCCTGAGTGGCTGAAATGGTATGATCTGTAATCCATAGTTACCAAAAACTAACCTTGATTAAGGTTTGCATATGGGGAAGTGGCGTTAATTGATTTATCCGAGGAGTGTATCACATCACATGTGCAGCAATTAATTATGGTACAAAATTTACTGCTAGACGACCATGCATCTGACATCACACTAGGACCTAGGTATCTAACGGCAAATTCTGCATTAACATTAGCTGTAAGTTTCGATGGGGAGTATTAATTAGTCCCTCCGGTCCAAAATAAGTGATTTTTTATTTATTTTTACGCATATTAAAAAATTTACCTTTTAGCATTAATTAGCAATGAAATTGATTATATTAACTTTTGCAATCTCATTTAAATACTCCTAAGACATATTCCAACATTATTTACTTCAAAGACAATGTAGGAAAAAAAATCATTCTTGAATTCCGAAAAAATCATTTATTTTGGACCACAAGAGAAAAGCTAAAAAATCACTTATTTTGGACAGAAGGGGAGGGAGTAGTCAAGAAAATCTATATATTTATCTATACAGTATCTAAACAAAATAGGGCACACTTAGCACCTCTCTTAAACCAAGAGTTACATTTATTTATTTTGCTCAATTTTTTCAGTTTTTCCCTACTTTACTGTATATTCCCATTTATTATGTGATATTTAAAACAACCCAAAAGTCACGTCCAAGTCTCTTAATTACACCTCTACCAGAATGTCACATCCCACAATCTCCTCGACAATCATAATTAACCATTCCATACTCCATAGTTGTCTCTTAGTTCCCGTTGCTGCATGTCATTTGCAATGGGTAATTTATTAATTGAATTTATCAAATCATTATCTAAATGAACCCAAATAGCAGCAATTTATTTTTTGTAATCAACATAATAATATTGCGATAATCATTGTATTAATATTGCAAAACTCCTCAACTACTCTAAATATTGAATAATTAAGGGCATAAACTGATCCAACAATCAACATGTATGTGAAACAGAACACGTGATCTAAAAATATATAAAAACAAATAAAGGTCACATGCTTGAGGAGGCAATCAAACTGTAATCACCAGAAGCAATTGCACTTCTTGGTATATGAATAATTCTTATCCTTTGTAATATACGATTAGTATGATACTATGATTTTAAAAAAAATGATCTGCTTTTGGATGTTACATTGTTCGTTTGTTTGGCGAACAAATTTATCGAGAAGAGTGGATATAATTATCGAATTGTTGATAACTTTGTGTTAAATATGGTAAGAATTGATACTATGTAAATATGAAAAGATACACAAATCCCTATAATCACACAAATCCCTGTAATTAAGTAATTAGGAGATTTTGTAGGCTTATAATTGTAGTCTTTCCTTATTTGTATTTGTGTCAAAGATTATTTAAACCCGACAACTTGAAGGAATAATCAAGCACTTTATTCACCATCTTTCTTCTCTTCTTCTTTCTCATGGTATCAGAGCTAGGTTTTTTTTTATCCCTGTTCCATCTCATTTTCCTTCCTTGAATTAAATGACTATAGAAGAACCAGATCCTCCTTGGTCGACTCTTCAGTTTTTTCTACTTCTTCCTGATTCTCTTGTTTTTGTAGTTACCCTCATCCACTACTTTCAGCAGTTCCAGTGTATAAATACAACAATGGGAGATGATAAAGCAGTTGAAATCAAATTACTGGAAAGTTGATTTTTTCCTCCTCAACATCCCCAACAATTACTACTGTTAAGTTGGATTGTAGTGGAAATTATATCTTTTGGGCAGCTTCTGTACCACTGTGGTTTATAGGTCAAGGATATGAAGATCACTTGATCAAGAATTATAAAGATATTGGAGCATCTGATAGACCAACTTGGGTTAAAATAGATGCTCAATTATATAGTCTTCTATGGAACTCTCTTGATAGTAAGTTACTTAATCTTTTTCAGACCTTGTATTCAAATGACATACAACTTATTTACAAAGTAGTTTCAGACATTGTCCACTTGCAACAGAATCAACAAGACATGGCAAGCTATCTTGGTCAGGTAGAACCCTTAAAGGATCAATTTGATTCTCCTATGCCTTTTACTGACAAGTCGGATGATCAGGAGAGAGAGAGAGAGACGGATATTTTATGGTTCTAGTCTTGATTGGATTAAGATATGATCTCTCCTCAGTTCGAGACCAAATTCTTGCTAGCACGTCCGTTCCTATCTTGGAGGAAGTATCTGCTAGATTATTGCGCATCACATCTACACCGGAGGTAATATGACATTTTTATAATGGCGGTACAAACTAACACTTTTCAAAATGGACCCAGAAAAGGAAAAGGGAAAAGCACTAAACATTGCACATACTGTGACAAGGGATGACATACACTGATGTTTGTTGGTCGCTTCATGGCAAGCCTCCACGTCACAATGATCGTCCTCGACATCCAATAAATATGGCTCACAGCGGGGATGGTATTCTACATCACCAGATGTCACGAATAGATCATCTCACTCTATCACTTTGACTGGAGCATATTATAATGATTATCTTCCGTACCAGGCAACGAAGCAACAATCATCTACCTCTTCTATAGCTTGTATAGTGCAACCTGGTAACTTTTTTGCCTATGTCACACAGTCTTCCTTTCCAGGACCATGGATTCTTGACTCTGGTGCTACTGATCTGGTGACAAAAAATTTCTTTCTGTCCTTAATTCATCTGTCTTTTATACTATTACCTTAGCTAATGGATCAAAGTCTGCTGTCAAAGGAATAGGTGCAGCTCACCCTCTACCTTCTTACCTTTAACTTCAGTTCTTTTTGCGTCTGAATGTCTGTATAATCTTATTTCCATTAGTAAACTAACCAAGAATCTCAAGTGTCTTGTAATCTTCTCTGAGGATTCTATTTTTGTGCAGGACCGGAGTACGGGACAGGTGATTGGAAGAGGACATGAGTCACCTGTAGAAACTATCTATTCCAAAACCACCAGTTGCTTTCACTTTCACTATTTCCTCTGATTTGCTTCATAGTCAATTGGGACATCCAACCCTTTAAAAGCTGCAGAAGATGGTCCCCAGTCTATCTAGTTTATCTTTGTTACAATGTGAGTCATGTCGGTTCGGGAAATACACTCGGGCTTCTTTCCCAAAGCGTGTCAATAATAGGTCTTCATCTATGTTTGAAGTTGTTCACTCGGACATATGAGGTCCAAGTCGTGTCAGTTCTTCACTAGGATTTCACTACTTTGTTACATTTATTAATGATTATGCTCGGTGCACTTGGTTATTTTAAATGAAAAACATATCTGGATTGTTCTCTATTTATCAGAACTTTTGTACTGAGATTCGCAATCAATTTGGTGTTTCCATAAAGAAACTAATTGGTGATAATGCCCGAGAGTACTTCTCTTTTTCTCTTCTTCCTTCATGTCATCACAAGGTATATTACACTTGTCTTCTTGTGCACATACTCCACAACAAAAATGGAGTTGTTGAACGAAAGAGCAGACATCTCATTGAAACGGCTCAGACATTACTTATTCACAATCATATTCCTTTACGTTTTTTGGGTGATGGAGTTATTATTGCTTGTTATTTAATTAATCGTATGCCCTCCTCTGTTTTGCAGTACAAGAGTCCACACTCGGTCATTTATCCAGAACAACCTATGTTCCCACTTCCTCCACGGGTGTTTGGCTGTACTTGTTTTGTTCATGACTTACCCCGGGAAAAGACAAACTTCAGCAAAAGGCTATCAATGTGTCTTTTTAGTGTACTCTCCTCTACAAAAAGGATACAAATGCTTTGATCCCTCTAAAAATAGGTACTTAATCTAAGTAGATGTTACCTTTTTTGCGACTTCCCCGTATATTTCTCCTAATTCATTAAATCAGAATGCCATATCCACAATTCTTCCTGTTCCAACCTTTTCGCCTCCAACTATTGCTACAACTCCACCACTCCAAGTCTATTCTAGACGCCTTCGACCTAATTCTCAACCCACTGATGATGTTATCCTTATGCAGGTGCACAAAACCCACCAGGTGATTTATTGCCTTCTCCAGCAATGTCTCATGCTTCGGTTGAGCACTCATCACATGTTACTGATCTCCCAATTGCTCTTCGAGAAGGTACTAGAACTACTGCCAATCAAACTCCCACTTATACCTTTTTAAGTTATCATTGTTTATCACCTTCATACCATGCCTTTATTACTAGCTTATCCACTGTCAAGGTTCCAAAGACTGTGGAAGAAACAATGGCTCATCCAGGTTGGCATCAGGCTATGGTTGAAGAGATGACTGTGTTGCACGATAACGGTACTTGGGTAATAGTCCCTTTACCTAAAGGGAAACCACACTTGGTTGTCCATAGGTGTTTACAGTTAAGGTAGGTCCAAACGGAGCGGTTGATCTCCTTAAAGAAAGACTGGTTGCTAAAGGGTATGGCGTTGATTGTGGTGATACTTTATCACCAGTTGCAAAGATAGCATCTGTCCGTCTCCTTATCTCTTTGGCAACGACGAATCATTGGCCTCTTTCCAGTTAGACATTAAGAATGCATTCCTTCATGGAGAACTTGTTAAAGAATTATATATGGAGCAACCACTCAGAATTGTTGCTCACGGGGAGTCTGGATTAGTCTGTCGACTTCGTCGATCTCTTTATGGTCTCAAACAGTCTCCTAGGGCATGATTTGGTTGTTGCCGAACTGTTGTCCAACAATTTAGAATGAACCGAACATAAGCTGATCATTCAGTATTCTATAGTCATTCATCTCATGGCAAATGTATCTTTCTAATTGTTTATGTTTATATTGTCATCACAGGTGATGATCATGAAGGTATTATCCAACTTAAGCAACATCTTTCAAGTCAATTCTAGACTAAGGATCTAGACAAACTAAAATATTTTCTAGGAATTGAGGTGGCACAATCTGGCAACGGTATTGTCATCTCATAAAGGAAGTATGCCTTAGACATTTTGGAAGACAGTGGTATGTTGAACTGCAAACCTGTGAACAATCTCATGGAACCAAATACTAAACTTGTTCCGGGACAAGGGAAGCCTCTAAAAGATCCACGAAGATATCAGAGACTTGTTGGCAAACTCATCTATCTTACAATCGAGACCTGACATCTCATTTGTTGTAAGTGTGGTTAGCCAGTTTCTCCCGTCACCTTGTGATAGTCATTGGGATGCAGCAATTCGCATCCTAAGATATGCCAAATGTTCTCCTGGACAAGGTTTATTGTATGAAAACAAGGGACATGCAGACATTGTTGGATATTCTGATGCAGATTGGGCAGGTTCTCCCTCTGATAGACAGTCCACTTCAGGTTATTGTATTTTAATTAGAGGCAATCTAATATCCTGAAAAAGTAAAAAAACAAGATGTATTGGCTATGTCAAAACAGAATATCGGGCTATGGCATTTGCTACTTGCACTCTTATATGGCTAAGGCAACTTCTAAAGGAATTAAAGATTGGAGGGGACAAGCCGATGAAATTGATTTGTGATAATCAAGCCGCATTATATGTCGCTTCAAATCCAGTATTCATGAAAGAACGAAGTATATTGAAGTAGATTGTCACTTAATTCGACAAAAGATTGAGTCCGGGTGTATTGTTACGAGTTTTGTCAACTCAAAAGGCCAACTAGCAGATTTCCTCACAAAATCACTCCAAGGATCCAGAGTTGGCGATATCTGTAGCAAGCTAGGAGCATATGACTTGTACCCTCCAGCTTGAGAGGGAGTGTTAAATATGGCAAAAATTGATACTATGTAAATATGAAAAGATACACAGATCCTTATAATCACACAAATCCATGTAATTAAGTAGTTAAGGGATTTTGTAGGCTTGTAATTATGGTCTTTCTTTATTTGTACTCATGTTAAAAGTTATTTAAACTCAACAACTTGAGGGAATAATCAAGCACTTTATTCACCATCTTTCTTCTCTTCTTCTTTCTCACTTTGAAACTAACTATTTGAATTGAAGAAGTTTCTTCACTTTGACACTGTAAATAATATCTTATATCAAAAAGCGCAAGTCTATTTTGGATGATGATTATTGTGATAATTTTTTAGTTTCCAAAAAGTGAACAAAAGGGACAAAGTTAAATTTATAAATCATCCCCAAAGTTCTAGCAAGTTCAATTCTTGGAATGTCTCCAAGACCGGATAGGACGAAGTGACAAAAGCCGGCAATTTTTCTGTCTACATACTTTTAGTATGAGAAATATTGATTTTAATATGCAGGGAAATGACACGGAAAAATAACAATAATAATGTAATAAAATTATTTTTGAACGGAAATATATCAATTGGCTTGAGTCGTGCTAGGCACTGTCCTAAAAAGTTATTTTAGCAATGTGAAATATTTCTCCAGGATTAAATAAGCTCATCTCTATTTGTTTAGAGAATATAGGAATCGACAAAATTAAATATTACAAACCCAACTATTTAAAAGAGGGGAACAAAAGAAATTAAACTACTGAGCTTTGGGAAGAAAAAACAACAAAAGAAAGTTGATGAAGACCTAAATTAGAAGGAAAGAATATAAGTATTTCTTTATTTTGCTAATGATGATTTTCTTGTTAAATTGAGAGCCTATTTATAGGCACATGTGCATGGATTTAACATGCTGAGGGAAAAGAACGTGGCAAAGTTGATATAGCCACATGATATTGTTTAAGACACTTGTCAACAAGAGGTTTTAAAATATTACCACATAAAATCCATTTGTTACCCGAATTATATATTCATGTGTTATTTTTCATAAATGTCTTATTTTCAAAATATTAATGGCTGTGAAAAAGATAAGTTGAGACTTAGACCGTGACAGGTCATATGTGATTTTTGAACTATTGAATACCGCGGGATGAATTTGCCACCTGAAGTCCTGAAGTCCTGAATTATTGATTGACGTAATCTAAAGAATAGAGGTCCGTCAAGATCTCACGGTATGGTTTTTTTGTTTCTCATTTCTTTTTTTGTCTTCTTTCCTCTTTAGGTTGTTTTTTTTAAATCCAAATTTTACTTTAGATAAATAAAAAATTATCAACCATATGAAAACTGAAGTTTCTAACATTTTCTATTAAGAAACAAGATATTCTACGAAAAGAGCTTAGAGGAAGAAGAAAAAGGGGGGCAATATGTCACGTTTAAACCACCAAATTTTATACGAGCAGGTTACACTATATTTTCTCTTTTTTATTGTTCTTGATTTTCAAGTTAAAATGCACAATGTAAATGGATTGTCTTATATTTAAAATGAAATACTTCTTAGTAAAAGAGTCATGAAAAGTATAAAGTGGCTTTTTCACAAAGTAAAAAAGAATATTTGAACTCCTTTTATTTCCTTTTAAAACTTTTGAAACTGACTTTTAGTCATATGTTAAATCTATTATCATGACCGCATGCGGATAAATATATTATTCCGTTTCAGTTTATGTAAACATATTTCCTTTTTGGTCCGTTTCAAATAGAATGACTACTTTCTGAATTTGGAAACAATTTAGCTTAAAAAGCTTTTATAATCACACAAATACTTCGGGCCCCTTTTTGATTTGTTTAGAACTACAAATTTTAAAAGTCTTCATTTTTTCTTAAACTCCGTATCAATCAAATAAGTTCACATAAATTGAAACGAAGGAAATAGTATATAATAAAAGAGGGGCAAAAAGTGTTGACATGGCATCTCTCAAAATCCTGGACTCATATTTATCTTTTTTCAGAATTTTTTGGCTTTTTTATTCATTTTTTTTATTTCTCTGCTACTCCTTCCGTCTTAAATTATCGGTCATATTTTTCTTTTATACAATCCTTAAGAAACATTAATTAGAAGGGATCTTTGACTATTTTATTTATGTCTAAATATATAATTTATATCATTGAATATTTAATCTATAATTACTATTAAGGGTAAAATGAGAAAAAAAAATTAATTTTGTGTTAACTTTTAAAATAACAAATAATTTGAAACAACTATTTTTAGAAACCACAACAGTAGATTGATAAAGAGGGAGTACATAAATAATAAACTGAAAAGTCATCACAATTAATCCAAACTTCAACGCCTATGAGTGTTCAAGTTTTTAGTTTCTCATTACTTTGTATTTACATTAATAACTGGAGTATTCTCTACGTACTATAGGCGTAATTGATGCTTTTATATTTCTTTCTTTTTTTCCCTCAAAATCCCCACTTGGACAAGAAAATTAAATCCTTGACCTCACTTGGTGCACCCATTAACCATTACACCGTATAACTCTTTGAGCTTGGGTGCACATACATATATTTATATTATTTTAAAGTAATATAACATTACTATGCATGGTTCAGGGAGGAGAGCATGGTTGCACGAGAACCTGCTTTCATCCCCTTAGATACTCTCATGTTCTTAGAAGCGGATCCAGGATTTAAACTCTATGCGTTTAAGTTTCTCAAATGTGAAGTGGGTAAATTTTACAAATTTTTTGTGCAATATGAGTATGACTTTAATTATCTAGTAATTAAGGGCAACTAACCTTTCAATGGCAGATCAGCAATACAGGAGAGTTTGGGAAGCAGCAAAATCACTGCAACAAATATACACAATTAAAATAATGAATATCAACAAACAAATGGGTAAAGCACACAAAAATTGCACTTAAACTGGAACGTGATAAAAGCCATTTTACCCTCTTCTCCATGTTTCTCAACATTTCGCCGGAAATGTGGGAGTTGTTCGCCGGAGCGAGATCCATCGCCAGATGCGGCGGAATAGTTCGCCAGCGGGCATCCGACCACGTCGGTAGATCGCCGGTGGAGGTGTGGCGCATTCGTACAGGTGTTGCTCTCTCCATTGTTAAGAGTTTGCGTTTGTCCGGCAGCTGAAGATTGTTGAGTTTTTCTATTCCTTTTATTTTTATTTTTTACCGTTTCACGAATGGTTATTTTTTGATTTATTGCGTTAAAATTGCTAAAATATTTTTCAAAATAAGGTCACTTACTTTTAGGGGGAATAACATAATAATACACTTTACAAGTGAATCTTGCAACCAAATGACCCAGATTTAAGTTTACAAATATGTAGTTAATATTAAATGGCCCAGATTCGAAAAAAACCTTCACGCCTCTTTTATTCTGGCGTAACTTTTTCATGTTTTTTTATTTTTTTCTTACCCAAGTTTATACATTCCCATCTCAACTATAAAAATTAAAAAAAGTAGACCTAAAATCTCTTATTTTTCAAGTTCTATATATATAAATTTGCTCTAGAATTTCTGATTTGGCAGAAAACTCAACAAGGAAAGAAAAAATTAATTTGAAAGTTCATGATTTAGCAGTAGAGAAATCAACGAAACAATTAACTTTATATATAAATTATTCGAGAAAGTGAGAAAAATACAAAAAAATTCATTTTCAGTTTTAACTGCATCTGTACAGTACGTGTATAATGATGTATAGGTCTGTATAAACTTGTATATAAAATGTTGAATGATGTATACCGGTATTTCGCTGGCATAGAAAAAGCAAAATCAGTGTTAATGAAAAATATAGAAAATGCGAAGTAAAAGCAAAAAAGAAAAATTCATACAAAAAGTAACCAAAACAAAAGCAAAAGGAAACTGCGGCAAAACTAAAAATTAAAAAAACATGCAACAAAACTAAAATTATTACCGTGAAAGAGAAACTTACTTCAAAAGAAAGATCAATATTGTATAACAGTATTTTCACACCCAATACAATATTATACAACATTATACCCTTATTATAATTTTGTATAATGTTATATAATATTGTATAATAATGTATAACAGTGTAAACAAAACTGGATTTCATCTTCAACTTCCTTCTTCAACTAGTATGGATTCCCAAAACCAGCGTTAATCAAACATAGTTAACCCAGCACTCAAGATCCATATCATTACAAGCTTTTACAATAGTTTTTAACTTAACCATATCACGTTAAAGTAAGATTTTTCAAATCTGAGTTAAACTTAGAGCATCAAAGCTCCTTCAATGGAGTTTTTAATATGGATGCAACAAAACTTCGATTTTAAATTTGGATACTCATAAATCAAGATCCAAATATTTAAGATCTGTAAAAATTTAGGAAGATTAAGCAACTTAGTAGAGAAATTTTTTTTAATCAAGTTTGAGTACTATTAATATTCAGATATATGTGAGTGAGAGAAGAGAAAGAAAGGAGAAAGCAAAGAGAGGCCGATGAAAAGTAATCAAAGTATTAAGTGTGCTGGGAATGAAGAAAACTGAAAATGAAGCAACCGTAAAAGTGTGTCTGTAATATTGACTAAAGGCTGAATTTTTTTTTTCCAGATTATGTACAACCTGGGCCAAACTAAGTAAGAACTTTAAAAGTGAACCGTTTTCAGTTGGGCTGTTAGATCAAGTGACAAGGGCTGTAATTCTTTCTTACTTTTATCATTTAAATCCACTAAAAAAAATTCCTACCAAAAATTCACTTCATTTTTGCCAAGTCATAAAAATAACTCAGAATATAATTCGCAAATCTATGTCTCTTATATATAGGGGTCGACTGAACCGATGTAAATCGTACCGTATTGATTTTTAGGTTTTTTTAAAAAAAATTGTAGGCTTTTATATAAATTTCTACCATCACCGATAATTAGGGTAGATTTTTTATTTTATAAAAATAAACCGAAAGAAATATCGAACCGTACCTAAGAAATTTTACATGTAAAAAATATATTTATATAGTTAATTTAAAAATAATAATGCATAGATTTTTTTTGGGCCTTGGAATTATGAATTACAAGTCAGCAAGTAATTAAACTCAAAATACTAATTTCTAAAACCTATTAGGATACTTCTACTTAAAATAAGTTATTTCACGTCAGCAAGACACAAAGTATTCTAGTGATTATGAGTAGCAAATTATAATGTATCGAATATGTTTCCTTTCATATAATTTAGATTTATCTTTTTTCATATTTAATCTTCTATAGACTTTATTCTTGAGTCCCAACTTGGTTAATATCTTTCTACTAATGTGATTTATATATTTTTAGAATTTGCTTGGTTTCTTTTACATTGTTGTAGAATAGTTGATGGATCTATACTCTAGCCATATTTAATTTTTTTAATTTATCATTTTAAATGATAAAAATATCTAGAGAGTTTTGCCAAGTCCTATAAAAAAAATATATGTTTATTTCATCTACTTCTACTGGTGAAATTTACATGATATTTAAAAAAATTATCGAAAATTAACTAAACCGTACCGATACCGGGAAAAAAACCAACATGATTGAAACGGTTTCAAAAAGTCTAATTTTAGTTATACATAATAGAATAATCGAAAAATTAGTATAGTTCAAATTTTATAAAATAACCGACTGAACCGAATCATTGACCAGGTGATTGACCAGGTGATGTGTCATTCCCCTAAGCCCGGATTTCAACTTATCTTTTCTCTCAATTTTTCACCCTTTCTCTATTATTTTGCCTCTTTCCTATTTGTTAAAAATATGTTTTATCCTTCCGTTCACTAAAAAGTTGTCCTTTCGTTAACCCTTCCCATTAAATGTCACTCAAATAATTATCTTAATAACGTCTTCTCCTTTGCTTAAATATATACGCATGAGCTTCATAATTCATTATATTATGTTTAAAAAAATTGTGTTTAACTAAATAATGCCGATCTTTTAATAATTTTGTAAACATTGATTATCAATCCAAACACTGATTAGCCCGTGCTATTTTGACAAGCTTATTGGCTTAGTTTGCTTTTGAGTAGATACTCTGTAAAAGTATCTCCTAAAGTTTTGTTAACTCTCAATTACGCTTTGCCTCAAATTAGCCATTTTAGGCCTTACGTATTGCAGTCAACATAAATTAAAATTATTTGGGGATATTAGTCGGAATCACTTTTGTTAGGGAATATTTTATTCTATTGTATGGTGCAAATTCAAATTTAGTCGAACCCAAATACGAGTATTGAATAGAGCTTAAATTACTATTAAGCTTTTTGTACCACATACATCTTAAAACAAACTTTTAAAAATTGAGGAATTTTAGTAGGTGTTTGTATGTGACAAATGTCAAAAATCTTGAACTTTTTAGTGAATAGTAACCAGATATTTTCCTATTACGGTCAACTTCATTGCCCGAACACCAATTCAACTGTTTTCCTACTGGCTACTAAGAGGCCAACTTCATTAGCCGAACACGATTGGGTGCTAACCACAGTAGATGTTACGATGATTTGGGGGGGGGGGGGGGGGGGGAGATTTTTTTTTCACACCTTTTTGTCC
>ML256951.1:47972-107095 GCA_005239495.1 Nicotiana undulata
CCCGCAAGAACTGCGATCTTTTTTTTCCCCCCCTCGCTTTTAAGAAAGGCGGGGGGGGGGGGGGGGGGAGTAAATCTTGCTTCACAAGCTTATGGTCCCAAAAGTCTTTAAATGCTGGCATTAGCAAATAGGCTGGCCGCTGGCCAAAATGTAAGTCCTTTGTCATATAACAGTATTTTCTTAACGCAAAGCTTCTTTCACTTATTTCAGAGTAAAGCTTCTACAATATAAAGCTCAAGAAATCTTGAACATGTGAAACTCGAAAAGGAAAATGATAATGCAATAGGAAACATCATTTCTATCTTTCACAAGATAGGGGTACGGTCTATGTACACCCCACTCTCTCCGGACCTTATTCACGGGTATGTTGTTTGTTTATCAAATACTTCGTTGTGCTTCTCTTGGGATCTATGATGGCAACCTACCTAAGGGCGGATGGATCGCAACTTCTATGATTCAACTAAATCTAATATTTTAGATACTAAGCGTGAAGCATGAATATGTATGTGAAAAATCACTAACACTTCAATAAATATTAAATTACTATAATAACAAATCCAGTGGAATCCCACAAATGGGGTCCGGGGAGGGTAATGTGTACGTAGAGTAGACATTACCTCCACCTAATGAAGATGGAGAGACTGTTTCTGATAGACCCTCGGCTCAAGAACAATAGAAGGAAGCAATAACCAAATATATAATAGCAACAAGAAAGCAAAAGGCAACGTAAGCAACTGGCAAAACTCAATAAATAAATATTAAACTCTGAATCCATAATCTCAAAGATACACTGAGTTCAATGCAAAAATTTTAAAGATTGAACCCATACATTCCGGATCTTCCTCTGAACCTACCCGAGAATAGTGCATATGAAGTCTACTCATCGAACGTACTCATAAATCCACCAAAAAATCCAGCACCATCGCAGTCGCCACATAACATATCTTTTTTACTTTGAACCGCCCGTTGAAATGATCTATGGAGTGGGTTCAGGGTTCAGGGTTCACCCTGTGCCTTGACATTGTGAGCACAACATTGCACCTGAGAGCAATACAGCACATAAGAAACAGAAAGTGCTGAGCTAAATCAAAGTCGTAATGGATGATTTCAGGTCTGTGTAACCAATATGTATATCTCTATTTCTCAAATAATCATGAACATAAATAATGAGTATAAGCAAGAAAAATTTAACCATAAAGGCAAGTTTAAGTATGTAACACGGCAAAGAACCAGTAAGGCTGCAGCATCAACAGAAGTTCTCTGAACTAGGAAATTCTCACCCAGATACATTATAATTGTCACATAAAATTTGATGTATAATTTGACAGAAGTTCATAAAAAGGCGGTTCTTCCATCTAGTTCTCAACATCAAGAGTGAAATTACACTACTCCACCAGATGCAAATATCATTTTAACGAAAACAATTCAAAGCAGAGAGGAAAAAACAAACATTATGATGATGTAATGCTTTCGCTAGTACCTGGAACTTACACCAAGAAGTTGTTTAACATGGGAGTTCTACAAAATGCTTGGTTTCCACTCACTCACTCCTCACCAGAGATGCAAATAAATGAATGCTTTTTAAGAAAACCAGAATCTTTATGATCTTTCGTTTGACTGCAGATGCTGAGTTCAGGAACACAGGATTAGAAACGTCAGAAAATTTAGCAAAGGATTATGCCAACCCAGAACCATCAACTCCGGGTCTCAACTATGCTCGTTACTTGAGGAACTATCAGAAAAGGATTTTCAAGCATTTATTTGCCACTTGTTACAACACATACTTTGCGCATTCACCTGGAGATCACATGATAGGGAGAAAGGTCAGTAATGTGTTAACTTAGGCCAAGTACATAGACAGCCCCTAAAGTAGGCTTCAATTTTCATTTTGATACCTCAACTAAGGCTAGTACCTATTAGACAATTACCAATTTACCAAAGTTTGCTCCCCTTGGATGTGACATGTCAGTACGTCCATCGCCAGGCAAACAAAAAAAGGGCTGAGTGCCGACCCCTGGTGCAACCCCATCACCACTGGGAAGTGGTCTGAGTGCCCTCCCCCTATGCTCACCCAAGTCTTAGCTTCATCATACATATCTTTAATCACCCTAATGTATGCAACAGGTACACCTCTAGCCTCCAAACATCTCCACAGAATCTCTCTCGAGACTTTATTGTAAGCCTTTTCTAAGTCAAAAGAATTGAATAGATCTCCTTAGAAAATAGTTGGCCGACACAAAATTTACCTATTCAGCTGGAGATCAAATCCTTTCGATCTCCGGTCATTACGGTCTCTTTCTCAAACTAAACACTGTTCCAAAGCCTGGTTGCCAGCTTGTTGTGCATACTATTGCAATGTTTCAAAGGTAAAAGAAACAATGAATTCGTTGGAGCTTTCAATGCAAAGCACAAATACAACACGCGCTTTAAGGAAGAAAGGCACAAATGAAATAAAAAAAGTATGCATGTAATAATATAAGCACAAATAACAATTGTATGAACGATGGAACAAAAAGATACAATCAAGTTAAACAGTCATTGTTAAGTGATGCACTCCTCAAGACAGATTTCATGAGTAAAGAGGCACACACCTTAACCTAAACCGAAGCACCACCTAACTGAGGTGCTTCAAACTTCTAGACTTTAGCTTGCCTCAAATAAACCTCCAACTATATTATTGTATCAATGTGATTTATCCTGGAAAATTTTCACTTTCAAATTGTCCAAATCATGCACCATAGAGATAATTTGTATGCTTTAGTCAGCTTCTTGTGCATAACAAGATTTCATTACCTTACTCTCAGTCCAAATAATTACGAGTAACCTGTTTGATTTCTACCTATCACATCCCCAATGTAAAATGAAAGGCACCCGATAGGCCTAAACTTCAGGTGAACCATAACATTTTAGACAGCCTTCAAGCAAGCATTACCAGTATCGAATGAAAAATCAGATGAAGCATTCCCTGTAGGATAATTTAAAGTCTCAGCTAAACTTCACGTAACAACAACATGCATCAAGAGTTACCCATTACACCATATAATATGTCCCAACATCAAATTTATAATATCAATAAACCATAGATGAAGCACAAAGTTTTGGATATGACCCCGATATATATAGTCGTAACAAACCATAGTATTAATTACTGTTACAACCAAAGGGAGTCCATGGAGAAACTCTAAAGTTCAAAACAACATGATTAAGCAAAAGAAACTCCAAGTATAGCACCCACAGATGAGAAATGGGGCTCACCAAAACAATCCTCTCAAACCAACAATGCCTCATCTGTCGAGTGGCATCTCAACACCTGGATCTGCATATGTAAAGTAAGGAGTGAGTTCTCAGACTAAACAAGTGATAACTATATCAAAGCTAAGGATTTCATAAACTGTTATAGTAACATACACAACATCATGTAGCCTTGATTCAGATGTACATTTCAGCGATAGGAAAATCACAACATAATGAATGCAAATCTTGATAACAGTAATACTTGCGGCTTCTCCAAGGGTAGCCTGATAACCTTGATAAACATAGCTACCTAACAGATAACACATATGAAATATCCTTTCCTTGACAAAGATAGCTTCTTACAGAGAAGCCCACATAACCTTGATGTATACATTATAAACATATTCATAATAGCACGTTATTTATGAGCCATGAAATAAAGTAACATCCATCTGTCCAATGCTCACACACTAGACTCCAAAGCTTTTCCAAACAAAATATCGCATCAGCTATGCTCTATGCATAACAATTATTAAGCCTTCAAGCCCCCTCCCCTGCCCCGCAAACCACCCAACAATAATGAAATAACACCAGTTACGAACATGTACATTAAAATAGCCTCCAAGACTTCTCAACAAACACATAGCACAAGCCTAGTAATATTCAAATAATTTAACAAGCATAAATCAAATCCCTGGATTTTTCAATCGTTCCTCTCTTAAACACCATCTCCTACTGACTCAGATACCTTTACGCTTAAATTCTATGTGTTATTTTCATAAAAGAAAGATAAAGGGTCAGCTACAAGTTTAAGAAGCCACGAGCATCTAAAACCAGCCATAGGAGGATGGGTGAGATGGAACCAATTTTAGTTCATATCTTCTAAAAGATTTTGAACAGTGAATATGGAACACAATATCATATTGAGTGTGCAGCAAAGTCCCACATTTCTAGATGAATCTCATAAATTGAAATAGCTTAAAATCTCAGTCCAGAACTTCATCCTTGAAGAAATTTCAACAAAAATCAAGAACCCAGTTCGGCCTTTTCAATCCAGAATTTTAATCTTGAAGAAATTTCAAAGAGTTGCAATGTGACAACTGAACCAAATCTCTAGGTTGAAGCTTCTTGGATCAATTAATTTCAATAGCACCCACTCGAATTTGAGCATGATTCTTTCATAAATTTTCAGATCCGAAAAGCTTCTAACTCCCTCAACCTAATTTTTGGTTTGGATATCAAAATCTTCACTTCGTAACAAACTTAGGAGAGGTGGCCACCGGAGAGGAGAGAAGAAGAGAAAATATAGAAGAGATGAGTGAAGATTGTTTGGGTTAAACATTGAAACTTTTATTTCAAGATAAATACAATAAGAGCCTCGCCGGGTAAAATCCCAAAATATGGGTTCTTTATGGTTACAGGAGTGGGTCGGGTGATATCCAGTGTAATTGTTCCAATAATAATCATGTCTATTGTGCCATTTATTTTTAAAAGGTATAAAAGATGATCGACATTTTGCATAGGTGCTTCGTGCTTTAATAATAGTGAATGTAGTTTTAAAATAATATATAAAAATTCGAAGAATATAAGATATTGTTTAATTAGGAAAATAATTCAAATATAATATGAAAATGTACTATATAGTTAAAAGGTAACACGAATATATTATAGTTTTCAAGGAATGTTTGGTAAATATTTTTTTTTCACCCGCTAGGCTCCTAAATATTTCAGATATTAAAGAAATTTAGAAAATCGCAATCATGTAATTAGCATCAATTGGCTTAAAATTTTGAAATATTTCCTATTATAAAAAACCAGACCCCACATGTTGGGATCAAACTGGATTTGTTGTTGTTGTTCCTGTTATAAAAAAACAGAACTAATTGCAACCAAGTTAGCAACGGTTGGGTTAAAATTGAAAGTATTCTACGACATATAAACACAAGTTCAAGTCTTTTGAAATGAGACTATTTGATCATTTACAAACTACATTTATATTTTTTTTCAAATAAGAAAATAATTTATATGAGGTAGTATATTAATCGATAAAAATCAAAATTTTAGTTGAGCTTCAAGTCATAAATATTAGGAAAGTAATAAAATTTATAATTTTGTCCAATGTAAAGTAAGTTTTAAAGGGTAAAAAAGGTAAAAGATATTTTTCTTAGTGCCTTTGGTGCTTTTAATATAATATATTAATCAATATAGATAAACTACTTAAATCTTTTCAAAAATCAAGTGAAGCCTCCAAAGCTATAATGAATTATTCAACTACGATATGTACAAGACTTGAAAATACGTGTTTTTTACAATTACGACTTGATTACTCATTTTTATTACCTATTCTGAAATAAATTGATACACGGGATCAAAGTATCCAGTTAACCAAGAATAAAATACAACAACAACATACCCAGTATATTCCTACAAATTGAGTCAAGGGAAGGTAGTATATACGGAAACTTTATCCTTGCCTTGTGAAGGAAAAGAGATTGAAGAAACTAATCGAGAATATAAAAGTTAGAAAAAAAGAAGAGGAAAAAAAAAAGTAAAAGCAAGCCAAAAAACTACAATTGATGAGTATAACTTTAATTTGTGAAATGAAAAACTGAGTGCAACTTGAATAAATATATGCTTAAGTTTCATATATAAGCAATTATTGAAAGTTCGTTCTGGAATATAATGCTTATACTCACCTGTATGATTTTAGAATACGAATATCCAGTGGTTTGTTTCCGATGTCTTCTTGTTCTTGTTGAATTTGTGCAGCAGAATCCTCGAGTTTGGGCATACAGTAGTATAACTCAATTAGTTGTAGTGAGTTGATATATGCAAACTCAATGGGTATCTCTGCCAAGGAATAGCAAAATCTAAGCACAAGGCATTCAAGGGCAGGGAAATTGTCATCTGTGGCTTTCCAGTATTTGAGATCTGTATAACCAATTAGCAAAAGCTTCAACTGAGTAAAACCCCCAGCAACTGGATACCATTCATCGCCATGAATAACACCTAGCACCTTTAGCACCTCAAGGTTAGGCAATTCACTTATAATGTTCATGTCCTCCCACCTTAGACAAGTTCCATTCAACTCTAACTTCTTGAGCGTTGCTGGAAAAGCTTTTGCACTTGGAATAGTCGCATCTCCAAACTTCCACGGGGTAAGAAAATGAAACCTCAATTTTTCAAGTTGATGTAGATGGACAAGATTGTCGAAAAGTCTAGAATCTTCAAAGTCATCTTTATCTCCATAAACTCCTAACTTTTTAACATTTCGAATCCCCGAAATAACCTCCTTTGTGCAACTATATGCAGACAACCAATAAATAGTTTGTACGTTTGAAAGGACCAAGTACGTCCTCTCTTCCTCTGCAGATACCCTCGGAGGATTTGGTAAATAAAATGCATCCAGTTTGAGATGCCTCAATTGCATTAGTTCCCAAATTTGCTCGGGAAATTCTATACATCTCCGAGACCCTTTAATTATGCATGTTTGCAGATTCCATAACCTGCAAACTTCTGGAGGTATATCAATTGAACCACCGGACAACGCTAGGTACCTCAACCAAATGAGGCATAGTATTTGTGAAGGGAAAGACTCCACCTCTATGGGACTCAAGTCCAAGGTTCTGAGTAATTTGAAATGAATAATCTCTGATTCCAGAGTAAAATTTGGTAAAGGACAATAATTGGAAAGAGAGATAATAGAACGAGTTCGTTTCAAGAAATAATTGTTATCATCAACATCATCATCTCTCTGCCCTCTTATCAAATGATGAAGTTCAGGGGTGAGAAGGGCCCTATAGTAACCACAGTGAATATCATCATGTTCAGTCCATCGTTTACAGGGGCCTATTTTATGCCTGCTAAGATGACGACATTTTGGAGGAACAGGATTTGGTTCATCATCAAGATCAAGTACAATGTCATGACTTTGAGCTATTTCATCGGAACCATCATCTTCATCCAAGTCGAGGTAATGAAATACAATATCATTCATGATAAAATTTTGGCTTTGAGCTTCTCTCAAGCATAGCTCATATATTAGATCATGAACCTTACATGATTTAATTTCTGTTTCATCCCATTTTTTCTCACATACAAGTATTAGACACCTGTCGACAAGATCTTTTAAACACTTCTCAGCCTCCCCTTCAAAGTCTTTTTCCAACTTCAAAAACCCCTCAGCTATCCATAATCTCACCAACCTCTTCACCGAAATCTCTTTGTCTTCTGGAAAAGTTCCAAAATACAGAAGGCATGCTTTTAGGTTACTGGTCAAGTGATTGTAACTCAACCCAAGCACATGTAAACATTGTTTATCAGGATCATTTGTGACAAACGACATGACATCTTGAGCAACATTTTCCCAATCTTCTAGCGTCCTTTCAGATTTGGATAGAAGCCCAGCAACCACAACAATGGTTAGCGGTAACCCTTGGCATTTGTCGACAATTTGCTTCCCAATAGTCTCATATTCAGATGGTAATGCTTCATTTGCAAACGCCGCACTTTTGAAAAGGTTCCAACTCTCATATGGATCCATGAAACTCATTTGTAAAGAAAAATTCTCTGTACCAGCATCACAAGCTACATCAGTGTCACGGGTAGTCAACAATATTCGGCTCTCATTGTTTTCACTTGGAAAGCATTGTCTCACGTCATCCCATGCTTTACTGCTCCACACGTCATCCATGACAATTAAGTACCTCCTGCTTTTTAAACTCTTTTGTAGCATATCTGCTAGCTCTGCCTCGTCTTCCATGTAAAATGTGTCACCCATTCTAGAACGGAGAAGGCTTAGCAATATTTCTTTAACATTGTGATGGCTAGATACAGTAGCCCAGGCACGAACATCAAAATGAGATCGAATGGATACATCATTATAAACTTCTTTTGCTAAAGTTGTTTTACCAATTCCCCCCATCCCCAAGATCGGGATGACTTTCAGTTCACCAGAGGAGCCTCTTGTCAGATCTTCTAACAACCTTTTCCTTTGATCATCACGTCCCACCATATTCTTCTTAACATTCAAAACATCTTTTGCTGAACTTGAACCTTGAACTAAAGATTTTTTTGATGCTTGTTGGCCTTTATGTTGAATCTTCATGGACTCTTTCTGGACACGACTAATGTCCTCAGCTACTTGTTGCAGGCTATCACAAAACATCTCGCGTGCCGTTTCTTTCTGCATTTCACCATTTGCCATTACAGCTTCTGTTAGTCTCAGCTGAATTGTGTATTCAACAACATTTGCAACTTCTTTTATCCGTGCTTCCAAATCTGTCATTTCCTCAGAGACATTGCTTCTCTCAGAGTTCTCGAGGAAAACTTCCAGGGAACTAACTTTTTCATGAAGAGTGAGGATTTCTTCACTGTGATCACAAATTAGAGATTGTATTGGTGATTTCGACGTCAAGAGCAGTTCTATCGTTCTCATAAGAGAAGCAGTACTAGCATAAGCCATATCTACTGTATCTGTGTCGGTGTGTCCTATGAGATTATGACCTGAAAGCTGCATGTTGCAAGAAGCAAGTGCTGTTACACATAACATGATATTTGCAAAAGGGAGGCAAAAACAGCGGATCAGATAAATTTCAGGCTTCACTTATCTCAAGCTCTCAATCTCCTTTGTGTACTGATCTAAACTTGTATATTTAATACTATTATATTTGTAGCTTTTATAGACACTGTGTCTATTTATTTTGATGTTCAGGTCATGTACATTGCTACACACGAGTTTACACTTTTGCGGTATATAAATCTTTAGATTTTACTCTCTAACCCTTGAGAAGTGTATGTGCAATTTGTCGTGCATCTATTGGTTTGACGTAAACACCTGGTGTGGGTAAGTTTTTACGTAAATAGTGTAATAACCTTTGGAAGTACCTAATACCTATATTTACTGGTCATTAGCATACATGTGAACAAGATTTTCATTTGTGAAATCTCTTATAACTATATGTATCCTATTCCTAATTTTTTAAATATAGTTTTCCTTCACCCTCAATTTTTTAAATACCTTAGTATTGTTTTAAAGAAAATTAAATGCTGTGATTCTTTAATACTTTGAACATGAAGTTCTCTACTTTTCTTTAACAAACATAATCGATCAATCAACTATATATGTCGCAATCTTAAACTGCTTGAATCGGCTATATGAATCCTCCATATTCATTCTGCTATATTTGAAACATTTTTCGCAATCTTTAACTGCTTGAATCGGCTATATGAATCCTCCGTACTCATTCTGCTATATTTGAAATCACAACACAAGATGGACAAGAAAATTAAATCCTTGACCTCACTTAGTGCACCCATCAACCATTACACCACATGACTCTTTGAGCTTGGATGCACACACATATATTTATATTATTTTAAAGTAATAGTATAACATTACTATGAATGGTTCAAGGAGGAGAGCATGGGTGCACATGAACCTGCTTTCATCCCCTTAGATACGCCCATGTTCTCAGAAGCGATTTAAACTCTATGCGTTCAACCTTTCAGGTTTTTAGTAATGAACTTCTATTTTAAAAGTTATGGGTTGATAGTTCCTATTTGTTATAACTTTACCGGATTATTCTACATAAACTTGTACTCTGTATCGAAAGTACTGGGTCTTAGATGAACCCGGTATTCCTCGATGCATCCGCCTCCGCCTGTTCTTATCAGATTTGGCTCACTTTGTATATAACTTGATATTTTGTCATTCCTTGGCCCAATAAAGACTTACTTCTAGTTTGAAAATTTGAGTTGGATCTTCGAACTCAAAGTTTACTGAAGCTCCATTGTTACAATCCTTATTGCTGGATTGGAAGAGTGGATCGAAATTCATGGTTAAAGTAGCTATTGGATCTACAAGTTTTGTTGGGTTTACTGATATTTTGAGGTACATTTCATTGCTGAAAACATAAGGTGAACACCGGAGAAATTAGAAAACCTCCATTGTTGGAGTTCAAGTTTCTCAAATTATAAGTGAGTAAATTTACAAATTTCTGTGCAATATGAGTATGACTTTAATAGAAACACGTGAAATTTTCTCTAGCTTTTACTATTCTTTGTGATGAAAAACTTTCTAAAGTACATCGATAACAACAACACAACAACAACTACCCAATATAATCCCACCAAGTGGGGTCTGGGGAGGGTAGGATGTACTCAGCCTCACCCCTACCCTGGAGACTGTTTCCGATTGACCCTCGGCTAAATAACAAATATCGTATTAAAATTCGGCATAATATTAAAAGAATTATGGCACATAATGCACCCTAAGTTCTCTTCAGTGGCACTTTCCATCAGTAATATTCAGAAATGGAACTATACGTGAAACTTCGGGCCAAATTAAATCTCCAAATAGAAATTAAGCAATAGATTTTCAAGTTGAAATATTAGTAAGATCAGTTTTTAAGACCATGGGTGCACCACGATACTTGTCATAATATCAAGTGATGTTTATTATTAGAGTGTTTTATGACATATTAATAATTTTGCACATTATTCAACGAGATAAATTATAATCTTGCTAATCTAAATCTGTGTTTGTCATTAATATTATCAATTATAATTTGACAAATAATGCATAATGTTCATCTTAAAACCGCTTAGGTTTTACCATAAAATTCAAAATAAAAGGGAAAGTAAAATACTAATGAAAATTTAATACTGTAAAAATTGAAACTTTGCAAATTTTATAGCTAAAAGAAGAATGAAAATATCAAAAAGCTCTTAGAACGTATGACGAGTTCTTTATGATTTGCTTATCCAAAAAAAGGAAAGTATATTTTATCCTAAAAATTTGAAAAAGAATATCCATAATTTGATTGAAATTCAAATATGTTTAAGCAATAATTTGGGATAAAAGTATTTACACAAATCTCATCATGGACTTAGATCTTATTGTCACATAGATTATTCATAATAAAACCAATTTATAGTGGTTCAAGATAAGACAAATCTCAATGGAAGTAATAAATAGTTTAATCTCTGAATCCTTAAGTTGTTGTTTACAAGACTTGGAGAAGGAGATGAAAAAGGAAAGAATGATGAGAATGAAAAAAAATAGAACTAAACCAAAAAAAGAGCTACGAGGTACAAACTAAATACGTAGTATTATATTAATGTGTACATGGGGTCTTGATCGGAGGCACCAATGCCAAAATTTGTGCATGGGTTCCATCTACGAGTACTCTATTTGGCTAAACCATTGAAAATTTGTACATAAAATTTGATGGATGCATGTACCCCACATGTTCTAACATAGATACGCCCCTGAGTAAGATACTAGCTCATGTTACATTCCAATAATGATTTGTTTTTGTTTCGGAAGTGAATTGCAATTGTTGATGTGTTATTACTAATATTTAGATACTTTTGTCAATAGATTAAAAGAAACAAATACATTGCAAATCAAAACCATAACTATATTATAATATACGAGCAACAGAAACTCTGTAACAGTCTCAAATCGCAAATCTATTATTTTCCCGCTTTTATTTCCCGTTAACATCTTGATATAACCTTTAGGGCCTCTATGTTTATGCATTTCCAAAAGGGACTTTTCTCAAAAGAAAAAAATGACTTCATTCACCAATTTTCAATAATTCAATGACCATTTATGCGAAGGGGAGCCTTGGCGTAACCGGTAAAGTTGCTACCACTTGACGAGGAGGTCACAGGTTCTAGCCGTGGAAACAGCCTCTTGCAAGAAGGCAAGGTAAGGGTGCGTACAATAGACCTTTGTGGTCCGTCCCTTCCCAGGACCTTGACCTTGCGCATAGCGGGAGCTTAGTGCACGGGCTGCCCTTTTAATGATCATTTAAGCAATGAACTTGTACTATATATATGATATATAGTGCAAGGAGATAAAACATTAAACAAGAGTAATTAAGGGCAACTAACCTTTCAATGGCAGATCAGCAATACAGGAGAGTTTGGGAAGCAGCAAAATCACTGCAACAAATATACACAATTAATATAATGAATATCAACAAACAAATGGGTGAAGCACACAAAAGATACAATGTGTAACCAACATAAATCAAGAGAACAAGGAACTGAGAAAACAAAGGAAAATACCATACCTCTAAAGGGCTGCAAAGGTTTAGGCAACCAAGTTACCAAGTGAATTCTATATAAAGAACAAAAGAGTTGACTTTATGTGAATTCCATGACAACTTCAATTAGGAAATATAATATTATACCAAATGGGCGTAATATATTATAACCCATGTTGGTTATACGTAGAGGCAAATCCAGAAGTTAAGTTTATGGATTCCTATAACGGTCTCAAATTAATATATAACAATAGCTTACTTCACAGTCGAGTATTTTATAGATATCCCGTGGATTTCTCAAAACATGTATATGGTCCGGGTAAAAGCTATTGAGTTCACGTGTAATCCATATGTTACATTATAGTTCCGCCTCTGATTATATAGCACCTTCACACTAGCTGGTCTATGAGGATTGGAGATTAATAAATTAAAGAAAGATGTAGGATTACAAAGAAGATGGCATACTTCTGAGTTGCTAAAATTGTGTCTACGATCATGTTACCATCAAGTAACATAAATATTTATCGGCCACATGGGTGATAAATAAAGGAAAGAAAGACTTGACTTTGTTAAATGGGATGACAACTTCAATTAAGAAATATATATTTATCGGCCACATGGGTGTTAGTATTTTATAAACCAGGTTGGTTGTATATCAACTTTACATTAATTAATTTTGATGGAGAAAGTTTGATGGCTAACTAAAGATTATGTAAGCAAATGTGGTGGTCAATTGTCATTAGAACTATTAAATTGGTCGACCCGGACTCGGACCCGTTGACTCTTGGCACGTGGTTCACCGGTCCGGTCCGGTTCACTTTCTTATAGGGGCTGGCCCTGATTTGACCCATTAATCAAAACACGTTGACCCGACCCGGACCCGTGACCCGTAATCCCTTAACCCGGGCCCTAATGGACCGAATCCAATTTAATTAAAAAAAGTTAAAAACCAATAAATGATAAAAAAAATTCAAATTTTATACATGTATACGATTTTGAAATTACTACATGTCCTTCAAGCCAGTTAGAATAAAAATAAAAGAAAAATCATACTTTATTAATATTAAAACTTGAGAAACATATGGAATTCGACTATTTCTATAATTAAGAGTCTAAAACATATGGAATTCGACTATTTCAACAAGACGCCACCTAGTGTCTGGTACTATATTCTTTCTTCGATAATTGGATTCAATTTTTTACTACTTCTCTGAGTATATATATGTGAGTTGGTCCGGGCTGGTTGACTTGTGGGTCAGCTACCGGTTCAGGTCCGGCCCGGTTCAATGGGTCAAAATATTACAGCCCGGCCCAGACCCCTTAAATTAATGGGTTGGTCCGGTTAGGGTTTCGCGGGTCATAGGCCGGTTAAAGGGTCAATTTTAATGGGTTATGTTGGCCGGTTAGTGGGTCGGCCCGGCCCAATTAACATGTCTAATTGTCATCATTCAAAACTTCTCATTTTTTTTTCTTCTTTACTAATGTTTTCTGTTCTTTTTCAAATAAATAACTATAGCCCCTATAGCAGAACACTAGAACAGCAATTCTCTCCCAATCTCCTTTTTGTTTTTCTTTTATGATTCCCTACCTCCAATCCTCACCCAGTCACCCTTACACTACGACAACTCTGAAGCTAAGGATGGCAATTTGACAATATTTGGTACAACAAATATATAAAATATTGAGTGAGAATTGAGTAGTAATAGAAAAAATTAAAAAAGGGAAAATGTTCAAATTCACCTGAAAAATCGGATTACCTTGAGCTCCATCAAGCACATTTTGTTCATCAAAATTGCACTTAAAAAGCCATTTCCCCCACTTCTCCATGTTTCTCTACATTTCGCCGGGAAGATGTGGGAGTTGTTCGCCGGAGCGATATCCATCGCCAGAGGCGGCGGTCGAGGCGGCGGATTTTTTCGCCGGAGCGGGACATCCGACCACGTCGGTAGATTGGCGATGGAGGTGTGGGGCATTCGCACAGGTGTTGCTCTCTCCATCGTTAAGAGTTTGTGTTTGTCCGGCAGCTGAAGAGTGTTGAGTTTTTCTTAAATTTTTTAAAAAAAAATTCCATATGTCAGCAAAAATAATTTCACAAACGGTATTTTAGTTTTACTTTATTGCGTTAATATTGCTAAAATATTTTATAAAAAATAAAGGTCACTTACTCTTACCATGTAAAGCCACTAAAAGAATTAGTACCAAATATTGACCTCATTTTTTACCAAGCTATAAAACCTCAAAATGTAATTCCCAAATTAATTCCAATTGTATTTAAATAAGAGAGTTAATCATACGTCAATCATAAATACAAAAAAAAAAAAATGCATAATCCTTATTCCTTAGGAGCCCTTTGAAGATTATTTTGAGAATTATTCTACTTAATAAAACAAGCAAAATTTAATGGCTTGATTCGGTTTTAACGTTTGATTAGATATTCTATCAAAGGTAGTGTTTACCCCGTAAAACGGTATAGTTAAATTTTACATGATTTCTAGATAAGTGAACTAATTTGATCCTGAAATAATGAAATAATTGAAGAAATATACAATACTTAGTCTTAAAATGTAGATGAAACGGTAGAGATGACAGTTCCGGGAACAAGGTTTCCGAGCACAATAATTGTATTGGTAAAAAATAGATATTACACGTGTAATATATTAGATGACAAAGCAAGCTACACGGAGTAATGGAAACAAAGAAGTACGGTATAAAACACCTACGAGATGATTAAGCGGGAGCTCCAATCTATTTGAGGAGTTGAAGAGACACGGTCAAAATGAACCAGGGCTGAATAGAGGGCAGATTCATAAATCTTCAATCAATGAGTTAAACGTTACAGAAGCTTTACGCAACAGTTATGATTACCTATTGTAACGTTGTATTGGTAAAAAAGAGTCTTACACGTAAGATGACTCTTGACAACTCAGCTAGCTACGTGGACCAAGGAAAACATGACAGCTAGATATGACTCTGTAAAGAGGTACGGAACAAAGAGACACGGTTCAGTAAGCCTTTGAGTTCATCAGCGAGTTCATCAGCCACGGGAAACCCAACTTAATTAAGATGGGAAAGAGACACGGTCAGAGTGAATCCGGACAAAGATACAGGCAGATTCGAGGATCCTCATTTAATGACTTATACGTTATGTAACCTACATGCAACAGTTACGGTTACCCTTTGTAACACCTCATTAATGTAATAATTAGTCATTAATGAGCGATATCATTGCAAGAATCAAACGTTATATTAGGAAACCTCCTATATAAAGGAAGGGGGGATAATTTGTAAGGGTCATCTGAGAACTTCTAATATTACACACTTTACTTTGCCGCGTATCATTATTGATTTCTATTTTATTTTCCTTTATTCAATATCGTTTCCTTGATTATCAGTAACTCGTGTTTATCCTAAATATAGCTTTGGTCAAAGGATCTAATTCTTTGGTTAAACAAATTGGTTCCGTTACCGGGAATCTGATAATCTTTGTTCACTTTTCTATCGAACTCCAACGACAACAACCTACAGAGGAATGGAACCCCAGTTCCATCACCTCAAGGAACCCCTCTTGGTTCAAGGGAACCATCCCCAGAAAGATCTGACAACAACCGCAATAATAATGAGCAAACGGTAGAACAAGATCGAATAAAATAAATGATTGCAGAGTATGTGGGACAAGCTTTGCAAGAATTTGCAAGGGGACTACCAGCAACACCACCTGCATCACTGACACCACCTCCAAACAATACAATCACCAGGGAAAATCCTCAGTCTGGATTGGTAAACTCGGCAAGGGGTGACACCCCTAACGAATCTCTCGAAGCGAGACCAGGTATGACTAATAACTCTGAATTACAAAATTTACTGCTAACCATGCAGAAACAGATGAAGGAACAAAACGATCGAATCGAGCAAATTCCTGGAGTACCGCCTATTATCAAAGGCATTGATGTTGATAGATCCTCAACAACCTTGGAAGCCAAGTTCAGCACCCTTGTCTATACCCAAGAAGTTTAAAATGCCTGACAATCCCAAATATAATGGAACAACTAACCCACGTGACCATGTGATCGCTTTCACTACTGGAGTAAAGGGCAATGACTTAACAAAACAGGAGATTGAATCAGTCCTTGTCAAAAAATTTGGAGAAACACTCACCAAAGGAGCCCTGACCTGGTATTCTCTTCTCCCTGAAAATTCTATTGACTCTTTTGCTGAGCTTGCAGATTCATTTATAAAAGCACACTCTCGTGCACAAAAAGTTGAGAAAAGAATGGAAGACATATTCAAAATAAAGCAAGGGGACACGGAACTACTCCGAGAATTTGTAGACAGGTTCCAACGAGAAAGAATGCAATTACCCAGGGTGCCTGATAATTGGGCAGCCATGGCATTTGCAAGTAACCTAAATGATAAAAGCTCGGAAGCCATAAGACGACTCAAGGAAAGTCTAAGAGAATTCCCAGCTACAACGTGGAATGATGTATATAACAAGTATAGCACTAAACTCAGAATAGAAGAAGACATCATTGCTCGTTCGAGAGATGAAGATCATTCCAGATCCAGACGTGCTGAATCAGACAGGAGATCAGGTAAAAATAGGTACGATCCTTATTTAGGACCCTCGGGACGTGAAACTCGTCCCAGGTTCGAAAACACAAGGTGAGACTATAGACCACCAGGAAGAGACGTGGGCTCATCCTCATCTAGATCCAGAAAAGATCGAGATGAACGACCTAGAGGTAATGCCCGAATTGGGGTTCATACCTTTAATGTAAGTACTCCTGAACTTGTCTCAATATTAAGAAATATGGGAGATAAAGTTAAATGGCCCAAAGAGATGTGATCAAATCCAAATAAAAGGAACCCGGATTTCTGGTGTGAATTCCATAACGATCATGGACACAGGACTGCGGATTGTAGATTTTTACAAGGTGAAATAGAACATTTATTGAAACATGGCTATTTAACAGAATTGTTTAGTGATAAAGGTAAACAGGCATATATGAAGAACAGGCAGGAGCCCCCAAAGCCTCCTTCTCCAAAGCGAACCGTCAATGTCATACATGGAGGAGAAGAAGTAAACGGAATAGTTTGCCAATTATCATCAAAGGTCACAATTACCCATGGAAAGCGGGCTCGAGAAGATCCAACCGAAGATGAAATAACCTTTGACGACGCAGATTTTGGTGGACTAATGCTTCCCCATAATGATGCCCTGGTAATATCCCTACTCATTCATGACACTAACGTTAAAAGAATGTTGATTGATCCAGGTAGTTCAGTTAATATCATCTTGTTAAGAGTCATGGAAGAAATGCTCATGGGAAATCAGGTGATCCCAAAGGCACGAGCCATATCAGGGTTTGATAACTCTACGGTGATAACCAAAGGAGAAATCGAACTTAGCACTTACGCTTAGGGAGTAACTAAGAACACCATATTCCAAGTCATTGATACTGACATGGCTTATAATGTGATTATGGGAAGACCTTGGATCCATGACATGAAAGCAGTACCATCCACTTTACATCAGGTAATCAAATTCCCCTCAGAATGGGGAATCAGACAAATTAGATGTGATCAACAGACCTCCAGAAATATAAATTCAGTGACACTTTATAACAAAAAAGGGACGAAAGAACCAGAAGATAGAGAAATCTTTCAAGCTAATGTCACCGGCCAAACAGGTACAGAAAAAACTACTAACCAAATAGGTACGAAAGAAGTAAATATTCAAACAGGTACGGGAAGAGATACCCGTGAGAAGGTGGATTCAGTCATCACGGGAGATGCGTCGGACCATATAGATGTGGACTCTAGACCGGACGTCAATCATGAACCAGAAGAAGACGAACACATCAAAACAACTACGGAAGAGCTAGAAGTTGTTCCATTGTTTGAACAAAAACCTGAAAAGAAGCTGTATGCAGGCACGAGGCTGAGTCCCAATCGAAAAGGTACGTTAATTTGATTATTTAAAAGCTAACGCAGATTGCTTTGCGTGGTCCCACTCAGATATGACAGGTATTCCACCCGAAGTGATGACTCACAAACTAAATGAAGATCCATCATTCGTACCTGTTAAGCAGAATAAAAGAAAGCAAGGACCATTCAAGAATCAAGTAATTGACGAAGAGGTACAAAAACTCTTGAAAATTGGTTCGATACGAGAGGTAACGTACCCTAACTGGTTAGCTAACACTGTGGTGGTACCTAAAAAGAATGGCAAATGGAGGGTATGTGTAGATTATACTGATTTAAATAAAGCATGCCCCAAAGATTCATTCCCATTACCGCATATAGATCAAACGATTGATGCTACCGCATGTCATGAATTATTAAGCTTTATAGATGCATATTCTGGTTATAATCAGATTAAAATGGATCCCTCAGGCGAGGAAAAAAACCTCCTTCATTACGAACAAGGGGACTTACTGCTATAAAGTCATGCCTTTTGGCTTAAAAAATACTGGAGCAACCTATCAAAGGCTAGTGACTAAAATGTTCCAAGAACATCTGGGAAAAACGATGGAAGTTTACATTGATGATATGTTGGTAAAATCAACACGGGCGGAAGACCACTTCCAGCACCTCTATATTACTTTTGACATTTTACGCAGGTATAACATGAAGTTTAATCCAGAAAAATGCGCTTTTGGAGTACAATCAGGTAAATTTTTGGGTTTCCTTGTATCAAACAGAGGAATAGAGGTAAATCCCGCTCAAATTAAAGCTATAGAAGAAATACCTGATATACTAACAAATAAAAAAGAAGTTCAAAGACTGACAGGAAGAATAGCGGCTTTGGGAAGATTTATTTCCAGGTCCTCCGAAAAAAGTTTTAAATTCTTTTCAGTTCTCAAAAAGCAAAATCAGTTCGAATGGACTGAAGAATGTCAGCAAGCCCTCAGGAATTTGAAGGATTATCTATCAAAACCTCCGCTTCTGTCAAAGCCAAAAGAAGGGGAAAGATTGTACATCTACCTAGCTGTCTCAGAAATTGCTGTAAGTGCAGTACTGGTAAGAGAAGACAAAGGTAAGCAATCACCTATTTATTACGTAAGTAAAACTTTACTAGATGCTGAAACCAGATATCCACATCTAGAAAAGTTAGCTTTAGCCTTAATAATGGCATCTAGAAAATTACGACCCTATTTTCAATGTCATCCAATCATTGTTGTGACTTCTTATCCTTTAAGAAATATATTGCATAAACAAGAACTGTCAGGAAGATTAGCCAAGTGGGGCATAAAATTAAGTGAGCATGAAATAATATATCAGCCTAGGACTGCAATTAAGTCACAAATATTAGCTGATTTTGTTGCTGACTCTAGTAATAACATTGTTCCTGAAGTAGAAAAGGAGTTACAACTCTTTAACGGTGCTAATCCGGGTCTATGGACCCTAATTACGGATGGCTCTTCCAATATAAAAGGTGACGGTTTAGGCATATTCTTAATATCACCCACGGGTGAGAAGACACGACAAGCTATTAAATGTTATCCTATAACTAACAATGAAGCAGAGTACGAAGCTGTCATTGCAGGCCTAGAACTGGCACGAGAACTCTCAATTGAGCAAATCGTAATCAACAGCGATTCCCAACTGGTAGTAAATTAAATGCAGGGGACTTACATCGCTCGAGAGACTCGGATGCAACAATATCTAGAAAGGGCAAGAGAGCTCGTAAGACAATTCAAAACATGTAAGGTAATACAAATACCTAGAGAGGAAAATGCAGAGGCAGATGCATTAGCAAACCTTGCAGCAGTTACAGAAGTAACAAATAAAGACAATACAATCGTCGTCCATCTATTCCATTCAGCAATCGACCAGGACAGAAATGAGGTAACTTTCAACAATTTAACCTGGGATTGGAGAAACGAAATTCTAAATTTTTTGCGTAAGGGTACCGTACCTGAAGACAAGAAAGCAGCTCAAGCACTTCGCCGCAAAGCTGCACGGTACTGTCTCATTCGCAACTTATTGTATCGCAAGATGTTCGGAGGACCCCTAGCTAAATGCCTCGGACCTAATCAAACGGAGTTCGTGATAAGAGAAGTACATGAAGGACACTGTGGAAATCATTCGGGAGCAAGATCCTTGGTAAAAACCCTAATCAAAGCCGGGTATTATTGGCCTAAGATGGAAGAAGATGCCAAAAACTTCATATCCAAATGCGACAGGTGCCAAAGGTTCACCAATAATATGCATCGACAAGCAGAACTATTGCATCCAATCATATCCGCATGGCCCTTCATGAAATGGGGTATGGAAATAGTGGGACCTCTTCCACCAGCTAAAGGACAGGTGCGGTTTCTGCCCGTGCTTACCGATTATTTCACAAAATGGGTAGAAGCAGAAGCATTCAAACAGGTGCGGGAAAAGGAAGTTAAAAGCTTCTTATGGAAAAGCATAATATGCCGCTTTGGGATACCAAAGGAGATCGTATGTGATAATGGCCCACATTTTATAGGCTCTCAAATCACGGAATTCTTTGAAAGTTGGCAAATTAAACGGATTACCTCAACACCATATCATCCCGTGGCTAATGGTCAAGCTGAATCAACGAATAAAATCATCATCAACAATATAAAGAACCGGTTAAATAAAGCCAAAGGAAATTGTCCTGATGAATTACCAGCGGTATTATGGGCATACAGAACAACATCAAAAACGGCCACGGGAGAAACTCCCTTCGCACTTGTTTATGGCTCAGAAACCTTAATAACCGTGGAGATTGGCTAACCAAGCATAAGGGTTATAACAGCCACGGAAGAAACAAACGATGATGAATTGAAGACCAATCTGGACCTGCTCGAACCATGAAGGGAAGCAGCATTAATACGGATGGCAGCTCAAAAGAAAATCATAGAGCGATACTATAACCGTAAAGCTCATCTCAAGTACTTCAAGATTGGGGACTTCGTACTCAAAAAAGTCTTTCAATCGACAAAAGAAGCAGGCGCAGGAAAGCTAAGTCCGAATTGGGAGGGACCTTACAAAGTTCGAGGCATAGCTGGGAAGGGTGCCTATGAGTTGGAAGCCATGGATGGAAGAATCCTACCAACAAGCTGGAACGCCATCCACTTGAAGAAGTACTACTTCTAAGGAAAAGAAGTATCCCCGGTCAGGTATCATACGTTCGATTTTATTTTGAACATTAAACGTTTTATTTACTTTTTTAGATGATAGGCATAAAGCTAACCCATCACCAGATGATGATATTAGACCTGCAAAGACGCGAGGAAATAACACAATTCCCAGTCTAGGGTTATACTTTCTGATGGACGTTTTAAAGGGTTAAGCAGTCTTCATCTAAAAAACTATATACCTTCGAGTCCCGTACATTTTTCCTTTTCAGGAAAAGGACCACAAGGAAGGAATAATCAAGTGCTCGATATTTCATTCTTCAAAGCTCAAACACTTGGGGGACTATACAATATGGAAGGCTAAAATGAAGCAAAGAAGACTATCGGAAAGTCAAAGCTCGAGCCTGAAGATCCATCTACCCAACAAGTCAAGTGATACGAGCAAAATTGAAGAAACTGAAGACCTAAAATTCAAAAATCTTCGAACAATGTTCAGGTTGAAGGGCAAAGTAATAGCTACAAGAAAAAATGCACATCTTTGTACTTATTCAAAACTGTTGTAAATAGTTAGGGGTAAAAGATCATCATCATTGTACTCATTCATAAAACTGTTGTGATTAAAAACAGTTACGAATCTTTGTACTCATATAGAAAATTGTTATCAAATAAAACAGTTACGGATGAAAGATCAAAATCCTTGTATATGTTCAGAAAGTTGTTATCAAATAAAACAGTTACGGATGAAAGATCAAAATCCTTGTATATGTTCAGAAAGTTGTTATCAAATAAAACAGTTACGGATGAAAAAGCATTTCTCTCGTACTTATTAAAAAACTGTTGAAAACAAAAACAGTTACGAACAAAAGCCCCTAATCATTATGAAAACTTTTACTAATGAAAAATAGTTTTTTGCTTGTATTAATTCGAAAAAACTGTTACCTATGAAAAAACAGTTATGAAATACAAGTGTATATCAAATCTGTTAAATGAAAACAGTTGCAACATGAGTTTTAGACGATAATCGAAACACATGTAAAATGTCGTGGAAGTTCAAACAAAAAACTTCCCTCAAGAAACATTCTTAACCATGTGAGAAATTCCTATCACTCTATTGCATTACTATGAAGCTGAGACGTCTTCTTCATTAAATTTCAATCAAAAAGGGCCCTCTTTATACGTACAGCTTATTATAAATAAGGCTTACAAACACCGTGCCTACTATGAAAAGGCTCGGGTGATTTTAGCATCTTCATGCGAAAGTTTAGAGGCACAACTAAAAACCTCAAAAATCAAAACATGCAAAAGACTTGAGAGTGAAACAAAAGCTCAAAACAGAAAAGTCATAATTTGCATATATATATATATAAATANATACTTTTTACATTTAAAGGTGCCCCTAAGTTGTCAGTTGGGGACTTTAGCAAGATCCAAATTTACCCACGATGGAGCTGGGGGTAACCACCAATCCAATAAATAAAAAATAGAACCAAAGTTTTAATCTTCTTGAGGAGGAGGGTTGACTTATTCATCGGCAGGAGGAACGAGACCAACTTGGGACGGAGAGGCATGAGCTGCAGAAGTCTCACCATCAGGCGAAGAGAGGTTAAGACCTTGTTGAGCCTTCTCCATGGCTTCCTTGGTTTTAGCTATTTCAGCACTAAGGTCGAAACCCTCTTGACTCATTTTCATCAATGTGTCAAGGCGAGAATTCATATATGCCCAGCTCACATCGACAGCAGCCGCTTCTTCGAGATCTTCATAATTTGTTGCCCATACTTGAAGCTCGGCCTTTATCCCATCCTTCTCCGCTTCAGCAGCCTCATGGGCAGCCTTCAAAGGCACAATCGACTCCTCCAGAGTTTGGACTCTATCTAATGCATTACGCAGTTTTTCTTGAGTCCGAGAGAGTGATTGCACGAGCTCGCCAGAATATTCCTCCTTCTGCCTTAGCAAATCCTTCAAGTACCTAATCTCATCCGAAGTTCGAGACAGTTGTTCAGCAAATGAAGATTCCAAAATGCTCTTATCCTTATCAGCCTGATTTGAAGAAGCCCTCTCCACTTCCAGTTCCGCTGCTATAATCCTCATCTGTCTCTTCAAGGTACTCCTTTCCTCCTCTAAGGCATCCATATCAATTCTTAAACTGTCATACTGTGCCTTCAAGTTGTCGAAATCAACCCGCAACTCTTTTGTCTCCTGATCCGAATTTGAAATCCTCTTCATAAGCTCCATACCAATAAGATTGATCTACAAGAAACAAACCAATTAGATATGATAAATTATTTAGATATGGTAAAATTCATATATGGAAATGGAATAAATTGCACCATACCTTCAAGGAGGTATGCACAACTTCATTGGCCCATGTAAGAGCTGTGTGGCTGGCTAGCTTGGTTTTCTCCGTGGGACCTATCAAAGGTTTGAGCCACACTTCGGGCTCGCCCGTTTTCTTGAAAAGACTTCCCTCAGCTGGAACTTCTATTATTACCCTCCGCATCTCCCTGCTGGAAGACCCTACTTCCCTAACGGAAGGCACAGAAGCAGTCATAGATAGAACAACAACAAACACGGAGGGTTGAAGAACTGGAGAAGCCGCGGGCAAAACAACAGGCACGGAGGATTGAATAGTTGAGGAAACCACGGGCAAAGCAACAACAGAGGCAGTAATAGCCAGTGGAGCGGAAGAGACAAGAGGGGCAGATAAGACAGCTTCACTTAAAGAAGCAGGAAAAACAGTGGCAAAGGGGAAATCATTAGAGGCAAGGTCAAAACCTTCATGAAACAAGTACTCTACAGAGTCATGAACAGGGGACTGTGAAAATCTTTAGAGGTTGAGGGTCTAACTGTAGACACGGAAGGCAAAGTCATGGGTGTAGACTCGTCGTCCAAAACCACCTTCCTTCTTCGTGACCTGTGCACCAAAGCACCCTCATTTTCTTCTTCTTCTTCTTCTGCGGAACGGGATTCACCAACCTTTCTTTTCTAGGAAGACGAACCAACAATAATCTCTTGGGCCTGGGCCAAAGACATCTTCGGAACAGACGAAGCAGACACCCCACGAGCAGAAAATCCTATCAGAAAGGGAAATATTAAATAAGAAGAAAAAAGGCTCGAGTAAGAGAAGAAGTAAAAACAAAAACTCCATTTACCGTGGGTCTTCACTTGCCAACCGTACTTCCCAGCAAAGTACTTCCAAGATCTTTCTTCCAAAGGAGCAATAGACAACAATTTCTCTCCCCAATCACGGATATCGTAGACATTCTCAATAGTAACCATGATTGCTGAAAAAAGAAGAAACAGATGTGGTGTTAATAAAACATCTCAAATCAAAAAGAAGAAAAATAAATAAATGTGAGCTAAAATGTACTCACATGCACGATCCCACTTCTCAGGGAAGGGAAGATTTTCTTCACCCACTAAACCAGCAGTGGGTACAACGATGTACCGTAGGTACCAACCTCTGTTCTTATCATCTCCAGGGGTTACCAAAACTCTTTTACTCCGAGCAGCCAGAGTAAAAACCCATTGACGAAATAGGACAGGAGAGTAGAGATGAATGAGATGGCTAAAAGTAAAAGGAACCAAGGCTAAGAAGCTAAACTCCTAAGACATGCGACAACTCGCCACACAAGCGGACCAACTTGTCCTAAGCAAATATTGAAGAAATGACAAAACTCAATTATGACTGGATCAATGGGAGGTCTAAACCCTAAAGTGAAAGGGTACGTATAAACAAAAGAATATACCGTCTTGTAAGACGTAATTCTTTGATTACTATTCGGAATATAGACAGGGAAATCAGACCTCCAAAAACACTCCCTACGAACTAGGGAAATCTGACCTTCAGTAATAAGGGTTGGGTATCTCTCGACACTGTCAAGGGAAGAAGACTGATCCACAAGAACTTGATTGTCCCTATTAAAGACAAATTCAACGGGAATATTCTCATCAACTTTGGGTTCATGAAGGTATTCATCTCTACCTCTAGACAAAGAACGGGAAGCCCTAGCCCTAGGAGAAACTTAGAGACCTGGCAGAAGGAGGAGAGACTATTTGAGAGGAAGCCTCTAGAAGGAGTGGATCCTAGACTCCTTAGTCTACCACCCATCCGACTCCTAGTCGGAGCAGAAGAAAGTGTTAAGTTCTCTACATCTATTACCTTTTTGGGTTGATTTGAAGAAGACATGTTTACAAAAGCAATGAAAAATTCTTTACAAGCAAAAGAGGCAAGTTAGAAAGCGTTTCGTGAAAGTAAAGAAAAGAAGAAGGGTATTTATACCTAAGAGAAACCGTCAAACATGGAAAAAATAATGATGAAAAGTCATAATTGAAGGTGTCACTTCGGGACTGACGCAACCGCAAAAAGCCCTAAAAGACGCCGAGTAACCGCAGAACCAATCTGAGAAGGACGCGTGGAATGAGCATTAAATGGAAGTGACAAACGACGCCTATGTTTATAGAAGGATACAATGTTTCGAGGTAAAGCGGCGGCAAAATATTCCCGCCATAAATGCATATCCACTTACCAAATATTAATCGATAAATAAATGGTAAGTGGGGGGACTATCTGTATTGGTAAAAAAGAGTCTTACACGTAAGATGACTCTTGACAACTCAGCTAGCTACGTGGACCAAGGAAAATATGACAGCTAGATATGACTCTGTAAAGAGGTACGGAACAAAGAGGCACGGTTCAGTAAGCCTTTGAGTTCATCAGCGAGTTCATCAACCACGGGAAACCCAACTTAATTAAGATGGGAAAAAGACACAGTCAGAGTGAATCCGGACAAAGATACGGGTAGATTCGAGGATCCTCATTTAATGATCTATACGTTATGTAACCTACATGCAACAGTTACAGTTACCCTTTGTAACGCCTCATTAATGTAATAATTAGTCATTAATGAGCGATCATTGCAAGAATCAAACGTTATATTAGGAAACCTCCTATATAAAGGAAGAGGAGATAATTTGTAAGGGGCATCTGAGAACTTCTAATATTACACACTTTACTTTTCCACGTATCATTATTGCTTTCTATTTTATTTTCCTTTATTCAATATCGTTTCCTTGATTATCAGTAACCCGTGTTTATCCTAAATATAGCTTTGGTCAAAGGATCTAATTCTTTGGTTAAACAAACGTTTCATTAATGATATAAATAATCATTAATTCTCAATCATAAAGAGGAGTAGACGTTATATTAAGAAATTCCTTACAAAAGGGAATAAGATCCCACTTGTATGGGGACGTTCCGATCATTATTGAAATATACTTTTCATTTTTGTGCTCTTATTATTTTCCTATTTTAAAAGTCTATTTTCTATCATTGTTTTAGTTAATGCTCTTGATTGTTAGAAGCCCGAGTACTTCTTAAAATAGCTTTGGCTAAGAATCTAATTCTTTGGTTAAACAAATTGGTTCCGTTACCGGGAATCTGATAATCCTTTTTTACATTCCTGAATTATCTTTACCGAATCATGTCGAACACCAATGACAACAACCAACAGGCAACTGGAACTCCAACTTCATTGCCTCAAGGAACCCCGCGAGGTTCAAGGGAACAAACCCTAGAAAGATCTACAACTCACAACAACAACCAACTTGGCAATGCAAAAATAGGAGAGCAAGATGCAGTGAAGCAAATAGTTGTTGATTATGTGAATAAAGCTCTCCAAGCTTTCGTGAGGGGACTACCAACTATACCACCAACACCTCCTCCAAACAACACTGCAACTGTGGAAAATCCACAATCTGGACTGGCTAATTCTGGAAGTGGAGGCGCTCCTAACGAGTCTCTCGAAGGAAGACCAGGTATGACTAGTAATTCTGATTTGCAATCTTTAATACTAACCTTGCAGAAACAGGTGAAGGAACAAAACGATCGTATCGAACAAATTGTTGGCGTACCACCTGTCATTAAAGGGATTGATATAGACAAATATTCTCAACAACCATGGAAGCCAAGTACCGCACCTTTTCCGATTCCTAAAAAATTCAAAATGCTTGAAATACCAAAATACGATGGGACAACTAATCCCTGTGATCATGTTACTACATTCACCACATGAGTAAAAGGCAACGATGTAACCAAGCAAGAGATCGAGTCTGTGCTGGTCAAATTTTTTGGAGAAACTCTTACCAAAGGAGCACTTACGTGGTATTCTCTCTTACCCGAAAATTCTATTGACTCTTTTGCTGAGCTTGCAGATTCGTTTATAAAAGCACATTCTTGTATTGGTAAAAAAGAGTTTCACACGTAAGATGATTCTTGACAACTCAGTCGGCTACGTGAACCAAGGAAAACACGACAGTGGGATATGATTTTATAAAGAGGTACGGAACAAAGAGGTGCGGATCAATAAACCTATGGGGTAATCAGCCACGGGAAACTCGACCTGATTGAGACAGGGAAGAGACACGGTCAGAATGAATCCAGACAGAGCTATGGGCAGATTCAGGGATCCTCAATTAATGACTTATACGTTATGTAACCTTCATGCAACAGTTACGTTACCCTTTGTAACGCCCCATTAATGTAATAATTAGTCATTAATGGGCGATCATTGCAAGAAGTAGACGTTATATTTGGAAACCCCATATATAAAGGAGGGGAATATAACTTGTAAAGGACATATGAACTTCGAATACAATACACTTTACTTTCTGAGTATCATATTATCGCCATTCATTATTTTTCTTTTACTTAATATTATTTATTTGATTATCAGTAACCCGTGTTCATCCTAAAAGTAGCTTTGGTCAAAGGATCTAATTCTTTGGTTAAACAAATTGGTTCCGTTACCAGGAATCTGATAATCTTTGTTTGTTTTTCAATAGATATCCTCTAAACTATGTCGAACTCCAACGATAACAACCAGTAGAGGAATGGAACCCCAGTTCCATCACCTCAAGGAACCCCACGTGGTTCAAGGGAACAATCCCCAGAAAGATCTGATAACAACCGCAATAATAATGAGCAAACAGTAGAAGAAGATCACATAAAGCAGATGATTACAAAGTATGTGAGTCAAGCTTTGCAAGAATTTGCAAGGGGATTACCAGCGGCATCACCTATATCACTGACACCACCTCCTAATAACACAATTACTGTGGAAAATCCTCAGTCTGGGTTGGTAAACTCAGCAAGGGATGATACTCCTAACGAATCTCTCGAAACGAGGCCAAGTATTACTAATAACCCTGAGTTACAAAATTTACTACTAACCTTGCAGAAGCAGGTAAAGGAACAAAACGATCGAATCGAGCAAATTCCTGGAGTACCACCTGTTATCAAAGGCATTGATGTTGATAGATATTCTCAACAACCTTGGAAGCCAAGCGCAACACCCTTGCCTATACCCAAAAAAGTTTAAAATGCTTGATGTTCCTAAGTATGATGGAACAACTGACCCACGCGACCATGTGACTACTTTTACCACCGGAGTAAAGGGAAACGACTTAACAAAACAAGATATTGAATCAGTCCTTGTCAAGACGTTCGGAGAAACACTTACCAAAGGAGCCCTAACCTGGTATTCTCTTCTCCCGGAAAATTCTATCGATTCTTTTGCTGAGCTTGCAGATTCTTTCATAAAAGCACATTATGGTGCACAAAAAGTTGAGAAAAGAATGGAGGACATATTTAAAATAAACCAAGGAGACACAGAACTACTCCGTGAATTTGTAGACATGTTCCAGCGAGAAAGAATGCAATTACCCAGGGTACCTGATAATTGGGCAGCCATGGCATTCGCAAGTAATCTAAATGACAAAAGCTCAAAAGACACAAGGAGACTCAAAGAAAATTTGAGAGAATTCCCAGCTACAACGTGGAATGATGTATATAGCAGGTACAATACTAAACTTCGAATAGAAGAATATATCATTGCTCGTTCGAAAAATGAAGATCATTCCAGATCTAGGCGATCCGAATCAGACAAGAGATTAGGTAAAAATAGGTACGATCCTTACTTATGACCATCGGGACGCGAAACTCGCCCCAGGTTTGAAAATACTAGGTCAGATTATAGACCACCAAGCAGGGATGTAGGCTCATCCTCATCTAGATCCAGAAAGGATCGGGATGAACGACCTAGAGGTAATGCACGAATTGTGGATCATACCTTTAATGTAAGTACTCCTGAACTTGTTTCAATATTAAGAAATATGGGAGATAAGGTTAAATTGCCCAAAGAGATGCGGTCAAACCCAAATAAAAGAAACCCAGATTTCTGGTGTGAGTTCCATAATGATCATGGACACAGGACTGCAGATTGCAGATTTCTACAAGGTGAAATAGAACACTTATTGAAACATGGCTATTTAACAAAATTGTTTAGTGATAAACGTAAACATGCATATATGAAGAACATGCAGGAGCCCCCGAAGCCTCCTTCTCCAAAAAGAACCGTCAACGTGATACATGGAGGAGAGGAAGTAAACGGAATAGTTTGCAAATTAGCCTCGAAGGTTACAATTACCCACGAAAAATGGGTTCGAGAAAATCCAGATGAAGATAATATAACCTTTGATGATGCAGATTTTGGTGGGCTAATGTTTCCCCATAATGATGCTCTGGTAATATCCTTACTCATTCATGACACTAACGTTAAAAGAGTGTTGATTGATCCAGGTAGCTCAGTCAATATCATCTTGTAAAGAGTCGTGGAAGAAATGCTCATGGGAAATCAGGTGATCTCAAAGGCACGAGCCATATCAGGGTTTGATAACTCTACGGTGATAACCAAAGGAGAGATCGAACTTAGCACTTACACCGAGGGAGTAACTAAGAACACCAAATTCCAAGTCATTGATACTGACATGGCTTATAATGTGATTATGGGAAGGCCCTGGATCCACGACATGAAAGCAGTACCATCCACCTTACACTAGGTAATTAAATTCCCCTCAGAATGGGGAATCAGACAAATTAGAGGTGATCAATAGACCTCTAGAAATATAAATTCCGTGGAGCTTTATAACAAAAAAGAGACGGAAGAACCAGAAGATAGAGAAATCTTCCAAACAGATGTCACCGGCCAAACAGGTACGAAAAAAAATTACTAACCAAACAGGTACGAAAGAAGTGAATGTTCAAACTGGTACGGGAGAAGATACCCACGAGAAGGTGAATCTAGTCGCCACAGAAGATGCGTTGGACCACACAGATGTAAATTCCAGACCGGACGTCATTCATGAACCGGAGGAAGACGAACACATCAAAACAACTACGGAAGAGCTCGAAGTTGTTCCATTGTTTGAACAAAAACCTGAACAGAGGATGTATATAGGCACGAGGCTGAACCCTGGTCGAAAAGGTAAGTTAATTGATTATTTAAAGGCTAACGCAGATTTCTTTGCGTGGTCCCACTCAGATATGACAGGTATTCCACCAGAAGTGATGACTCATAAACTAAATGAAGATCCATCCTTCGTACCAGTTAAGCAGAAGAAAATACAGCAAGGACCATTCAAGAACCAAGTGATCGACGAAGAGGTACAAAAACTTTTGAAAATTGGTTCGATACGAGAGGTAACGTACCCTAACTGGTTAGCTAACACTGTGGTAGTACCCAAAAATAATGGCAAATGGAGGGTATGCGTAGATTATACTGATTTAAACAAAGCATGCCCCAAAGATTCATTCCCATTACCACATATAGATCAAATGAATGATGCCACCGCAGGTCATGAATTATTAAGCTTTCTAGATGCATATTCTGGTTATAATCAGATTAAAATGGATCCCTCAGACGAGGAAAAAACCTCGTTTATTACAAACAGGGGGACTTATTGTTATAAAGTCATGCCTTTTGGCCTAAAAAATGCTAGAGCCACCTATCAAAGTCTAGTGACCAAGATGTTCCAGGATCATCTGGGAAAAACGATGGAGGTTTACATTGATGATATGCTGGTAAAGTCAACACAGGAGGAAGACCATTTCCAGCACCTTTCTACTATTTTTGACATTTTACGCAGGTATAATATGAAGCTGAATCCAGAAAAATGAGCTTTTGGTGTACAATCAGGTAAATTTTTGGGTTTTCTTGTATCAAACAGGGGAATAGAGGTAAATCCTGCTCAAATTAAAGTTATAGAAGAAATACCTGATATACTAACAAATAAAAAAGAAGTTCAAAGACTAACGGGAAGAATCGCAGCTTTGGGAAGATTTATAACCAGGTCTTCCGAAAAAAGTTTTAAATTCTTTTCAGTCCTCAAAAAGCAGAATCAGTTCGAATGGACTGAAGAATGTTGACAAGCCCTCAAGAATTTGAAGGCCTATGTATCACAACCTCCGCTGTTATCAAAGCCAAAAGAAGGCGAGAGACTGTACATCTACCTGGCTGTCACAGAAATTGTTGTAAGTGCGGTATTGGTAAGAGAAGATAAAGGTAAACAATCTCCTATTTATTATGTAAGTAAAACTTTGCTAGATGCTGAAACTAGATATCCACATCTAGAAAAGTTAGCCTTAGCTTTAATAATGGCATCTAGAAAATTACGGCCATATTTTCAATGTCATCCAATCACTGTTGTGACATCATATCCTAAGAAATATATTGCATAAACAAGAACTGTCAGGAAGATTAACCAAGTGGGCCATAGAATTAAGTAAGCATGAAATAATCTATCAGCCTAGGACTGTAATTAAGTCTCAAATATTAGCTGATTTTGTTGCTGACTTTAGTAATAGAATTATCCCTTAGGTGGAAAAAGAGTTTCAACTCTTTAACGGTGCTAATCCGGGCCTATGGACCCTATTTGCCGATGGCTCTTCCGATGTAAAAGGTGCCGGCTTAGGCATAGTCTTAATATCACCCATGAGTGAAAAGACACAGAAGGCTATCAAATGTTATCCTATAACTAACAATGAAGCAGAGTATGAAGTTGTTATTGCAAGACTAGAACTCGTACGAGAACTCTCAATCGAGCAAATCGTAATCAACAGTGACTCCCAACTAGTAGTAAATCAGATGCAGGGGACTTACATCGCTCGCGAGACTCGAATGCAACAGTATCTGGAAAAGGCACGAGAACTCGTGAGGCAATTTAAAACATGGAAGGTAATACAAATACCTAGAGAAGAAAATGCAGAGGCAAATGCATTAGCTAACCTTGCAGCAGTCACGGAAGTAACAAACAAAGACATTGCAATTGTCATTCATCTATTCCATTCAGCGATCGACCAGGATAGGAATGAGGTAACTTTCAACAATTTAACCTGGGATTGGAGAAACGAAATTCTTAATTTTTTGCAGAATGGCACCGTACCTGAAGACAAGAAAACAGCTCAAGCACTTCGCCGTAAAGCTGCACGGTACTGCCTTATTCGCAATTCATTATATCGCAAGATGTTCGGAGGGCCCCTAGCTAAATGCCTCGGACCTAATCAAATAGAGTTCGTAGGAGAAAGAAGTCCATGAAGTACACTGCGAAAATCATTCAGGAGCGAGATCCTTGGAAAAAACCTTAATCAGAGCTGGGTATTACTGACCCAAGATGGAAGAAGAAGCCGAGAAATTCGTATCTAAATGCGACATGTGCCAAAGGTTCGCCAATAACATGCATCGACCAACGGAATTATTGCATCCAATTATATCCTCATGGCCCTTCATGAAATGGGGTATGGACATAGTGGGACCTCTTCCCCCAACTAAAGGACAGGTACGATACTCGTACTAATCGATTATTTTACAAAATGGGTAGAGGCAGAAGCATTCAAACAGGTGCGAGAAAAGGAAGTTAAAAGCTTCTGATGGAGAAACATAATATACCTCTTTGGTATACCAAGGGAAATCGTGTGTGATAATGGCCCACAGTTCATGGGCTCACAAATCACAGAATTCTTTGAAAGCTGGCAAATCAAACGGATCACTTCAACGCCATACCACCCCGTGGATAACGGTCAAGCAGAATCGACGAATAAAATCATCATCAACAACCTGAAGAAGCGGCTAGATAAAGCCAAAGGAAATTGGCCTGATGAGTTACCAGCGGTTCTATGGGCATACAGAACAACTTCAAAAATAGCCACGGGAGAAATTCCGTTCGCACTTGTCTATGGCTCAGAAGCCTTAATACCTGTGGAAATTGGCGAACCAAGCATAAGGTTTATAACAGCTACGGAGGAAGCAAACAACGATGAATTGAGGACTACTCTGGACCTGCTCGAACCACGAAGGGAAGCAACATTAATACGGATGGCATCTCAAAAACAAATCATAGAGCATTATTACAACCATAATTCAAGATTGGGGACTTCGTCCTCAAAAAAGTCTTTCAATCAACGAAAGAAGCAGGCGCAGGAAAGCTAAGTCCAAATTGGGAAGAACCTACAAAGTCCGAGGCATAGCTGGGAAGGGCCCCTACGAGCTGGAAGCTATGGACGGCATAATCCTACCGACAAGCTGGAATGTCATCCACTTGAAGAAGTACTACTTCTAAGGAAAAGAAGTACACCCGGTCAGGTATCACACGTTCGATTTTATTTTGAACATTTAAAATTTTACTAACTTTTTTAGATGATAGGCATAAAGCTAACCCATCACCAGATGATGATATTAGACCTGCAAAGATGCGAGGAAATAACTAAATTCCCGATCTAGGGTTACACTTTCTGATGGACATTTTAAAGAGTTAAGAAGTCATCATCTAAAATTTATATACCTTCGAGTCCCACACGTATTTCCTTTTCAGGAAAAGGACACAAGGAAGGAATAGTCAAGTGCTCGAGATTTCATTCTTCAAAGCTCAAACACTTGGGGGACTATACAGTATGGAAGGCTAAGACGAAGCGAAGAAGACTATCAGGAAGTCAAAGCTCGAGCCTGAAGATCCATATACCCAATAAGTCAAGTGATACGAGCAGAATCGAAAGAGCCGAAGACTCAAATACAAGGCCTAATTCAAAAAACCTTCGAACATGTTCAGGTTGAAAGGCAAAATATTAGCCACGAGGAAGAAATGCACATCTTTGTACTTATTCAAAACTGTTGTAACAAAAAACAGTTAGGGGTAAAAGATAATCATCATTGTACTCGTTCAAAAACTATTGTGATTAAAAGCAGTTACTAAATCTGTTTACTCATATAGAAAATTGTTATCAAATAAACAGTTACGGATGAAAGATCAAAATCCTTGTATTTGTTCAAAAAAACTGTTATTAAATAAAACAGTTACGGATGAAAAAGCATTTCCCTCGTACTTATTAAATACTGTTGTCAACAAAAACAGTTACGGGTAAAAACCCCAATCTTTATAAAAACTGTTACTAATGAAAAACAGTTGTTCCCTTGTATTAACTCGAAAAAACTGTTATATATGAAAAACAGTTACGAAATACAAGTGTATATCAAATCTGTTAAACAAAAACAGTTGCAACATGAGTTTTAGACGATAATCAAACATATGTAAAATGTCGTGGAAGTTCAAACAAAAAACCTTCCTCAGAAACATTCTTAAACATGTGAAAAATTCCTATCACTCTATTGCATTATTACACCATCATGAAGTTGAGACGTCTTCTTCATTAAGTGTCAATCAAGGGCCCTCTTTCATAAACAAAGCCTACTACAAAAAAGGCTCACATTTTATATACAACACCGTGCCTACTATGAAAAGGTACGAGTGATTTCAGCATCTTCATGCAAAAATTCATAGGTAAAACAAAAACCTCAAAAATCAAAACATGCAAAAGACTTAAGAGTGAAACAGAAGCTAAAAGAAAAAAGTCATAACTTGCATATATTCAAAAAAGAGCGGCTAAGTAAGAACTAAGTACTAACTAGTACTTAGCCGCATAGAATTTATACATTAAGGTGCCCCTAAGTTGTCAGTTGGGGACTTTAAAAAGATCCAAATTTACCCCCGATGGAGCTGGGGGTAACCACCAATCAAATAAAAAAAAGGTGAACCAACATCTTAATCTTCTTGAGGAGGAGGATTGACTTATTCACTAGCAGGAGGAACGAGAGCAACTTGGGATGAAGAGGCATGAGCAGCAGGAGCCTCACCATCGGGTGAAGAGAGGTTATGACCTTGTTGAGCCTTTTCCATGGCTTCCTTAGTTTTAGCTATTTTAGCACTAAGGTCAAAACCCTCTTGACTCATTTTCGTCAATGTGTCAAGGCGAGAATTCATGTACGCACAACTAACATCGACAGCAGCCGCCTCTTCGAGATCTTCATAATCTCTCACCCATACGTGAAGCTCAGCTATTAGCCCGTCCTTCTCCGCTTCAGCAACTTCATGGGCATCCCTCAAAGGTACAATCGACTCCTCCAGAGATTGAACTCTGTCTAACTCATTACGAAGATCCTCCTGAGTCCGGGTGAGTGACTGCACAAGCTCGCCTGAGTATTCCTCCTTCTGCCCCAACAAGTCTTTCAAGTTCCTAAATTCTTCTGAGGCACGGGACAACTGCTCAGCAAATGAAGATTCGAGAATGTTCTTGTCCTTATCAGCCTGATTGGAAGAAGCCTTCTCCACTGCCAGTTCCGCTGCCATAATTCTCATCTGCCGCTTCAAGGTACTCCTTTCTTCTTCTAAGGCATCCACGTCAATCCTTAAACTGTCATACTATCCCTTCCAATTATCAACATTAGCCCGCAACTCTTTTATCTCCTGATTCGTATTTGAAATCCTCTTCATTAGCTCCATGCCTATAAGATTGATCTACAAAAAATAAACCAATTAGATATGCTAAATTTCATGTACGGATATGAAATGAGATAAACTGCACCATACCTTCAAAGAGGTATGCACAACTTCATTGGCCCGTGTAAGGGCAATATGGCTAGCTAGCTTGGACCTCTCTATGGGGCCTATCAAAGGCTTAAGCCACACTTCAGGCTCGCCAGTTTTCTTCAAGAGACTTCCCTCAGCCGGAACCTCTATTAGGACTTGCCGCATCTCCTTGCTGGAAGACCCTACTTCCCTAACGAAAGGCACGGAAGCAGGCAGAGGTGAAGAAGCAGCAGGCACGGAGAATTGAGGAGTCGGGGAAGCCACGGGCAAAGCAACAACGGGAGCTGTGATAGACAAGGGGGCGGAGGAAGTACTAGGGGCAGATGAAATAGTTTCTTTAAAAGGAGCAGGAAAGAAAGCCAAGGGAACTTCATCAATAGCGGGGCCAAAGCCTTCGCGGAACAGGTGATCCACAGATTCATGTACAGAAGAAAGTGAAGTGTCTTCAGAGGTAGAGGGTCTGACTTCAGGCACGGAAGGCACAACCACGAGTGTAGACTCATCGTCCGAAATCACCCTCCTTCTTCGTGACCTGAGCACCAAAGTGCCCTCTTCTTCTTCTTCTTCTTCTTCTAAAGATCGAGACTCACCAACCTTCCTCTTCGAGGAAGAAGAACCAGCAATAATCTCTTGGGCCTGAGTCAAAGACATCTTCGGAATGGACGCCGCAGACACCCCACGAGCAGAACCATGTCAAAAAGGAAAAAAGTTAAACGACAAAGAAAAAAGAGGCTCGAGTAAGAAAGAAGCGGAAACAGAAGCTTCACTTACCGTGGGTCTTTACTTGCCAACCGTACTTCCCAGAGAAGTACTTCCAAGATCTTTCTTCCAAGGGAGCAACCGACAACAATTTTTCTACCCAATCACGGATACCGAAGACATTCTCAACAGTACCCATGATTGCTGAAGGAAGAAGAAACAGATACGGTGTTAATAAAACACTTCAAGCAAAAAGAAGAAAAGTAACAAATGTTAGCTAAAATGTACTCACGTGCACGATTCCACTTCTCAGGGAAGGGAAGATTTTCCTCACCCACTAAACCAGCAGTGGGCACAGCGACGTACCATGGTACCAACCTCTGTCCTTATCGTCTCCAGGGGTTACCAACACTCTTTTACTCCTAGCAGCCAGAGTAAAAGCCCCTTGACGAAATAAGGCAAGAGAATAAATATGAATAAGATGGTTAAAAGTAAAAGGAACCGAGGCTAAAGAATCTAAACTCCTAAGACACACGACAACTCGCCACACAAGCGGACCAATTTGCCCTAAAAAAATATTGCAAAAACGACAGAATTCGATTATGACTGGATGAGGTCTAAACCCTAAAGTAGAAGGGTACGTATAATCAAAAGAATACCCCGTCTTGTAAGACGTTATTCTTTGATTGCTATTCGGAATATAGACAGGGAAATCAAACCTCCAAAAAATATTCCCTGCGAACAAGGGAAATCTGACCTTCAGTAATAAGAGTGGGGTACCTCTCAACACTATCAAGGGAAGAAGACTGATCTACGAGGACCTGATTGTCCCTAGTAAAGACAAACTCAGTAGGAATGATTTCGTCAACTCAAGGTTCACGAAGGTGTTCGTGATGTTCTCTACCTCTGGACAAAGACCTGGAAGCCCTAGCTCTTGCTGAAACTAAAGACCTAGCAGAAGGAGGGGAGACAATCTAAGAAGAAGGAAAGCCTCTCGAAGGAGTGGACCCTAGACTCCTTAGTATACCACCCCTCCGACTCCTAGTTGGAGCAGAAGAAGATGTTAAACTCTCAATGTCTATCACTCTTTTGGGTTGATTTGAAGAAGACATGTTTACGAAGGCAAGAAGAAATTCTTTACAAATAAAAGAGACAAATTAGAAAGTGTTTCGTGGAAGTAAAGAAAAGAAGAGAGGTATTTATACTTGAGGACAACCGTCAAACATGGGAAAAACAATGATGAAAAGTCAGAATTGAAGATGTCACTTCGTGACTGATGCAGCCGCAAAAAGCCCTAAAAGGCGCCGAGTAACTGCAGAACCAATCCAGAAGGGACACGTGGTTTGAGCATTAAATGGAAGTGACAAACAATGCCTATGTTCAGAAAAGGATACAATGTTTCGAGGTAAAGCGGCGTCAAAATATTCCCTCCATAAATACGTATCCACTTACCAAATATTAATCGATAAATAAATGGTAAGTGGGGGGACTATCTGTATTGGTAAAAAAAGAGTTTCACACGTAATATGATTCTTGACAACTCAGTCGGCTACGTGAACCAAGGAAAACACGACAGTGGGATATGATTCTATAAAGAGGTACGGAACAAAGAGGTGCGGATCAATAAACCTACAGGGTAATCAGCCATGGGAAACTCGACCTGATTGAGACAGGGAAGAGACACGGTCAGAATGAATCCAGACAGAGCTTTGGGCATATTCAGGGATCCTCAATTAATGACTCATACGTTATGTAACCTTCATGCAACAGTTACGATTACCCTTTGTAACACCCTATTAATGTAATAATTAGTCATTAATGGACGATCATTGCAAGAAGTAGACGTTATATTAGGAAACCCCCTATATAAAGGAGGGGAATATAACTTGTAAAGGACATATGAACTTTGAATACAATATACTTTACTTTCTGAGCATCATATTATCACCATTCATTAATTTTTTTTACTTAATATTATTTCTTTGATTAGCAGTAACCCGTGTTCATCCTAAAAGTAGCTTTGGTCAAAGGATCTAATTCTTTGGTTAAACAATTATGGTGCACAAAAAGTGGAAAAGAGAATGGAGGACATATTTAAGGTAGTGAATTCGTAGAAAAATTCCAACGGGAAAGGATGTTGTTGCCAAGAGTACCTGACAACGGGCAGCTATGGCATTTGCGAGCAATCTCAACGAGAAAAGCTCTGAAGCTACAAGGAGACTCAAAGAAAGTCTGCGAGAACTCCCAGCCACGACATGGAATGATATTTATAATAGGTACAGTACCAAATTACGAATCGAAGAGGATACCATAGCTCAATCAAAAGCGGAAGAAAGGACGAGTTATAGACGCTCAAAATCAGAAAGGAGAACTGGTAAAAATAGGTATGAGCCATACATGGGACCTTCGGGACGAGAAGCTCGTTCCAAATTCAAAAACACACGGCCTGATCACAGACCGTCGAACAGAGATTCAGGTTCGTCATTATCAAGATTCAGAAAGGATCGAGATGAACGAAATAGAGGCAATGACACAAATGCAAGAATTGGAGACTATAACTTCAATGTAAGCACTTCCGAGTTAATTACAATATTAAGAAATATGGGTGATAAAGTTTGATGGCCCAAGGAGATGAGATCAAATCCAAATAGAAGAAACCCAGACTTCTGGTGTGAATTTCACAATGATCACGGGCACAGAACATCAGACTGCAGGTTATTACAAGGTGAGGTAGAACATTTATTAAAACAATGCTATGTAACAGAACTGTTTAGTGAAAAGGGTAAGCAGGCATATATGAAGAACATGCAGGAGCCCCCAAAACCACCATCTCCAAAGAGAACGGTAAATGTGATAAACAGAGGAGAAGAGGTTAATAGCGTAACCTATACCGCAACAAAAAAGGCGACGAAGATCACAATAACCCACAGGAAACGGACTCGTGAAATCCTGAAGGTCGATAGCATAACATTTGACGTTGCAGATGCTGATGGGTTATTGGTCCCACATAACCATGCGCTCGTAATATCTTTACTTATACATGACACTAACCTGAAGCGAGTGTTGACTGATCCAGGTAGCTCGGTAAATATAATTTTACTAAGAGTTGTGGAGGAGATGATAATGGGAGACCGTGTAATTCCAAAATCACGTTCCCTATCCGAATTCGATAACTCTACTGTCATAACAAAGGGAGAAATTGAGTTGAGTACTTATGCAGAAGGCGTCGTCAAAGAAACAAAATTTCAAGTTATTGATACAGACATGGCCTATAATGTAATTATGAGAAGGCCATGGATTCATGACATGGACGTTGTACCATCCACTCTACATCAGGTTATCAAATTCCCTTCAAAATGGGGAATTCAACAGATTCGAGGTGATCAACAAATTTCGAGGGAATATCAATTCAGTGATGCACTCGAATAAAAAGGAAGCGGAGGAAGAACTAAAAGACGCGGGAGCAACTCAGACAGATACGGGAACAAATGATAAAGATACAGTGAATCAAATCACCACGGAGGTTGCATCAAAACATACAGACATGGACTCCAGGTCCGATGTTATCCAAGAACCAGAGGAGAATAAAAACATAAAGACAACTACTGAAGAGCTCGAAGCTGTTCCACTGTTCGAACATAATCCGGAACAAAAAATTCACATAGGAGCAAGGCTAAACCCAATCAGAAGAGGTAAGTTAATTGAATATTTAAAATCTAACGCAGATTGTTTTGCTTGGTCCCATTCAAATATGATAGGTATAACCCCAGAGGTGATGACTCATAAATTGAATTAAGACCCATCATTCGTACATGTCCAACAAAAGAAAAGGAAGCAGGGATCATTCAAAAATCAAGTGATCGATGAAGAGGTATAGAAACTCTTAAAAATCGGTTCAATACGCGAGGTAAAATATCCCAATTGGTTAGCCAATACTGTAGTAGTACCTAAAAAGAACGGTAAATGAAGAGTCTGTGTAGATTATACTGATTTAAACAAAGCATTCCCAAAGGATTCATTTCCTTTACCGCACATAGATCAAATGATTGACGCCATTGCAGGTCATGAATTATTAATCTTTCTAGATGCATATTCTGGTTACAATCAGATAAAAATGGATCCCTCAGACGAGGAAAAAACCTCCTTTATTACAAACAGGGGGACTTACTGTTACAAAGTTACGCCTTTTGGCTTGAAAAATGCTGGAGCCACGTATCAAAGACTGGTAACCAAGATGTTCCATGAACATCTGGGAAAGATAATGGAGGTATACATTGATGACATGTTGGTAAAATCAACACAAGCTGAAGACCATTTCCAACATCTCTCAGCTACATTCGAGATCCTCCGCAGGTATAATATGAAATTAAATCCAGAGAAGTGCACCTTTGGCATCGAGTCATGTAAATATTTGGGTTTTCTCGTATCAAATAGAGGCATCGAAGTAAATCCTTCTCAAATTAAAGCTATTGAAGAAATACCTGATATACTCCCAAGTAAAAAAGAGGTTCAAAGACTGACAAGTAGGATCGCGGCTTTAGGAAGATTCATTTCAAGATCTTCAAAGAAGAGTTTTAAATTCTTCTCAATACTAAAGAAGCAGAATCAGTTCGAATGGACTGAATAATTCCAGCAAGCCCTCAATAATTTGAAGGCTTACCTATCAAAGCCTCCCCTATTATCCAAACCAAGGGAAGGGGAGAGGTTGTATATCTATCTTGTTGTTGCAGAAATAGATGTAAGTGTTGTCCTAGTAAGGGAAGACAAAGGTAAGCAATCTCTTATATTATGTAAGAAAATCCCTATTAGATGCTGAAACTAGATACCCCCAGCTAGAAAAATTAGCTTTGGCTCTAGTCATGGCAGCTAAGAAATTGAGACCATATTTTCAACGTCATCCAATTTCTGTTGTAACTTCATATCCTTTAAGAAATATCCTGCATAAATAGGAACTGTCAGGCAGATTGGCTAAATGGGAAATAGAACTAATCGAATATGACATCGTTTATCAACGTAGGACAGCAATAAAGTCTCAGGTCTTAGCTGATTTTGTCGCAGATTTCAATACCAATATAATTCCTGAAGTAGAAAAGGAATTACAGATTTTTTCCGGAGCTAATCCAGGAACATGGACTTTATTTACTGACGATTCTTCTAATGTTAAAGGAGATGGTTTAGGAATTGTCTTGATACCACCTTCGAGTGAAAAGATACGGCAAGCTATTAAATGTTATCCTATCACTAACAATGAAGCAGAGTATGAAGTTGTCATTGCAGGACTTGAATTAGCACGAGAACTCTCGATAGAGCAAATCGTGATCAAGAGTGACTCTCAACTGGTGGTGAATTAGATGCAGGGGACTTACACTGCTACAGAAACTCGAATGCAGCAATATTTGGAAAAGGCACGGGACCTAGTAAGGCAATTCCTATCTTGAAAGATCGTGCAAATACCCAGAGAAGAAAACGTAGAAGTAGATGCTTTAGCTAACCTCGCATCAGTAACATATGTAACGAGTGAAGAAAATGCTATTGTAATACATTTATTTCATTTAGCAATCGACCAGGACCAGAATGAGGTAACATTTAATAATTTAACCTGGGATTGGAGAAACGAAATTGTAAATTTTTTCCAGTATGGCACCGTTCCCGAAGATAAGAAAGAAGCTCAAGAACTTTGACGAAAAGTTGCGCGATATTGTCTAGTTCGTGACACTTTATATCGCAAAATGTTTGGCGGTCTTTTAGCAAGGTGCCTCGGACCTAATCAAACTGAGTACGTGATGAAAGAAGTACACGAAGGACGTTGCGGAAACATGCAGGTGGAAGGTCTCTAGTTAAAACTTTAATCAGAGCAGGGTACTCTTGGCCTAAGATGGAAAAAGACGCTGAAAATTTCGTAGCTAAATGCGATAAATTTCAGTGTTATGCTAATAACATGCATTGACTCGCATAATTATTACATCCGGTTATATCTCCTTGGCCATTTATGAAGTGGGGGATGGATATATTAGGACCTCTACCCCAAGCCAAAGGAAAGGTACGGTTCTTACTTGTATTAACATATTATTTTTCAAAATGGGTAGAGGCAGGCGCTTTTAAGCAGGTACGAGAGAAAGAGGTGAAAAGCTTCATTTGGAAAAATATCATATGTCGCTTTGGTGTCCCAAAGGAAATCGTATATGATAACGGCCCACAGTTTATAGGCTCACAAATCACGGAATTCTTCCAAAGCTGGCAAATCAAACGTATCACCTCTTCACCATATCATCCTGTCGCTAATGGACAAGCTGATTCAACAAATAAGATTATCATCAACAATTTGAAGAAACGATTAGAAAAGTCTAAAGGAAATTGGCCTGAAGAGCTACCAGGAGTATTATGGGCTTATAGAACTATAACAAAAACAGCCACGGGAGAAACCCCATTCGCACTTGTCTACGGTCAGAGGCCCTAATACCAGTGAAAATTGGTGAATCAACGCATTAGCAACGGAAGAGTCAAACAACGACGAGTTGAGAACAAATCTGGGTTTACTTAAACAAAGAAGAGAAGCCACTTTAATTCGCATGGCAACTCAAAAGCAAATTATAGAGCGGTACTACAATAGAAAAGCTCACCTCAGATATTTTAAGATTGGGGACTTTGTTCTTAAAAACGTTTTTCAATCAACAAAGGAGGCTGGAGCAGGAAAATTAAACCTAAATTGGGAAGGACTCTATAAAGTGTGCGGTATTGCTGGAAAAGGTGCTTATGAGTTGGAAACCATGGATTACAGGATCTTACCAACAAGTTGGAATGTTGTTCATTTAAAGAAGTACTATTTCTAAGCAAAAGGAGTACCCACGGTCATGTATCATTACATACGATTTTATTTAGTACAGTTAAAATTATACTAACAATTTTAGATGATAGAAAAAAAGCTAACCCATACCAAATGATGATATTAGATCTGAATAGGGTTACAACCTTTCTGATGGAAATTTCAAAGGGTTAAGCAGTCATCATCTAAACTATATACCTTCGAGTCCCGTATGTTTTTCCTTTTCAGGAAAAGGACCATAAGGAAGGAATATTCAAGTTCTCGAGATTTCATACTTCAAAGCTCAAACACTTGGGGGACTATATAATATGGAAGGCAAAGAAGACTAGAAAAGAGTCAGAGCTCAAGCCTAAAGATCTATTTTACCCAACAAATCAAAAGTTACGAGCGAAGTCAATGAGTCAAAAATGCAAGCTTGATTCAGAAACCTACAAAAAACATACTCGTGAATGTAAATAAATGTTTAGGTTAAAGACAAAAATTAGTTACGGGTTGAAATTTATACCCTTGTATTTATTCAATCTGTTGTAAAAGAAAACAATTACGAAAGAGTTATAGACGATACTTGAACACATGTAAAGTATTACAATAGTTCAAATAATACAAAAACTTTCTTCAAAACACTACTCAAAGGAACATGTGAATTCCTATCTCATTTTTGTATTTACACCATTATGAAGTTGAGACGTCTTCTTCATTAAGTGTCATTTATAAAAGGGCTCTCTTTTATAGATCGTGTTTATTTAAAAAAGACACGAAAAATCAAAAGCATTTTTATGCAAACACTTAGAGTAAAACAAAAACTGGAAAAACACAAGTTGAGCCAAGAGACTTAAATATTAATATTATACAGTGGTTGAAACTAAGTATGAACTTAGTCCAAACCTAACTTGTTTATACAAAATTTCCCCGAAATTGTCCTAGGGGACTTACCAAAAAACTTTACCCCCAAATGGGACCAGGGTAAGANCGAGGGTTGAGCAGCAACTTCACTAGGTACAACTTCATCACCCACGAGAATGTCACGACCCAAAAATCACAAGTCATGATGGCACCTAACTTGACCTGTTAGGTAAGCCAATTAATAAAAGAAACACCCAAATAAACTTATCGAAAATTACATTAGGATTTATCGAAACATTTACAAATTTATCTGAGATCTGGTAGTACGAATCATGATCTTCTAAGACTTAGAATATACAAAGCTGGTATGAATAAATACACGTTCTGTTTGAAAACTACATGAACATATTAATAATGTCTAAAACTACCAAGGACAAATGGCAGCTTCCATACATAATACACGAACATCTTCAGGGTCAGCCCCCAACTTCTTCAGCAGCTCCGCCCCAATAGTCTGTACAGAGTGTGCAGAAGTGCAGTATCAGTACAACCGACCCCATGTACTGGTAAGTATCTTGACTAACCCCGTCGAAGTAGTGACGAGATTTTTAGTTAAAAGATACTCATTAATAAACACTATAATGTAAACTAGCAATAGAACCAAAAGACAGAATAATAGAATAGAGTACACCATGCGACTACAACAGGAAATAAACGAGTATCAGAAAGAATCACAATTTAACAGTTTCCAACATCTCAACTGGCCCTTTCCTTAGAACGAAAGCCCATGAACCACGGCAATCACCTCATATACTTTCATAGTGTTTTAAAGTACTCAAGACATAAAGTCTAACGGCACAGCAACACCCTTCGTGCATTTATCTCATCCTCACCGTATATGCGTAAAACAATACCAACCAAATGATAGAAATACTGACAATAGAAATGACAAGGAAGGGAATATGCAAGCAGTAACAATAAACGAGAATGTACAGAAGAACATCAGTAACAGACTAAGCAGGGATCACATAGGTAATGACCACAATTAGGAAAAAAGGGTTAAAATTTGAATTAACTAATATGATGGAGGCCTAAGTACAAATATAGCCAACAATAAGGAAACACATGATCTTTACAAGTTAGCAAGTACGGGCATGGAGGACTAGCATGGTGGAAGGCTTACATTAAGGCGCAACATAATAGATACAACATGAGTGTAATTATAAAAGCAGAAAATAGGCATGGCATATGCAGGTTAAGCAAGTAAAAGACATGGACAACACAACAACAAGTGAGATAGAGGTCAAGTACGGGACAATAATAACATATCACACAAAATATATAATGGCGACAATGAAAACTCAAGGTAAAGGCAGAAATGTATACACGGAAGACAGATATCACATCATAATGCATGTCCCTCATCCTCACCTGCACAGAAACACCCTTCGTGCCATAACCTCACAATATTAAAGGCATAACAATATAATGAAATGGCACGACATCACCCTTTGTGCTTTACGCTCTTTCCTCACATGATAATGTATATGAGATGGCACGGCATCACCCTTCGTGCTTTACACTCTTCCTCACATGATAATGTATATGAACAATGGCACGGCATCACCCTTCGTGCTTTACACTCTTTCTCACATGATAATGATATAAACAATGGCACGACATCACCCTTCGTGCTTTACACTCTTCCTCACATAATAATGAATATAAATAATGGCACGGCATCACCCTTCGTGCTTTACACTCTTCCTCACATAATAATGAATATAAATAATGGCACGGCATCACCCTTCGTGCTTTACACTCTTCCTCACATAATAATGAATATAAACAATGGCACGACATCAACCTTCGTGCTTTACACTCTTCCTCACATAATAATGAATATAAACAATGGCACGACATCACCCTTTGTGCTTTACACTCTTCCTCACCAAGCATATAATTTTAATAAAGTAGCCAGGTATGAAGAATAAATGAATGCTCGAGGCTATATAATTCAAGTACTTCCACAATTCCCACGATTTATCAACAACACAAGCATGTAATCTAGCACCTTAAAATATCGACCATAGCAACATATTAATGACTATGCATAGAGATGTACGAATTTGACACATCTATGTATTCTAAGAATTTCCATCAAATTGATCAAGTTATATTAAGCTAAGTCTTGATTACTAACATCTTATACTACGTTCTTAATATCGGTAAAACAAGTAAGGCATGAATCAAGGGAGTTACGAAAATTCTACAAAACACAACTATAGCACAATCTACCCCCGAGAATGATTAACCCCGGCACACACATATATGCTCGTCATCTCATATATGTATCACCCTCGTAGGTAGCAAACAATGACAAATAGAGTAAAAATTCCCTCAACAAAGTTAGGCAAAACACTTACCTTGAACAAGTCAATTACAATACCGAGCAAGCCAAGCGATGCTCCAAAAATGCCATCACGCGCTTAGTGACCTCTGAACGTCTCAAAATTATCCCATACAAATCCCGTGAGAAGTGTGAAACCACGTTCAAGGTATAACTTGGTTACCTGCACGATGTTTCCTGCTCTTCTTGACCAGAGCCTTCATTCCAATCTGCAGATGAAGAACCTGCTTGGTCAGATATTGACTTTGAAGATGTAAACTGACCCTTCTTACGCTGCATCCTCATCGCAACTTCCTTCCGTACAGTATAACGCATCTTTTTATCGAAACACCATTCTTTACTCTTTTCCCTAAAACGATTCAAAGAAGCAGCTCTTTGTGGTTGATTCAATCTTCCAGGAAAGTCAGCTGAAACCCTCAGAATTTGGGCTGTAACACTGACAGTAGGAATTCCAGCAGGGACTTCATATCCTCCAACAACAACAACACCGCCTGAACCTTTTCTGGAGAAACAACATCGAAAACATAAACTTCGCCTTGAAAAGACAGCGTAAGTTGTTCAGAAGCTCTAATACCAGCAGCAACAACAGTTTGAACTATTTCGATATTAGGGGGACAATACAACGCGTTATGTGAAACGCCTTCCACACCATTCATCTCCATGGACTCCCTGCCATTGTAAAGCACGTGAGAATGACTATGATACTGGTGGTGATGGTCGTACCAAATATTAGGTTTGTTATACATAGAGTCTCTTCCTCCATCAGCACCGCCGCCGCCACCTTCAGTTCCAGCGGCAACGTCATCATCATCGTCATCGTCATCGATCTGAGTTTGCTGGTGGTGAAGTGCAGCGTTAATTGTCTCCCGTCCGTACCTGTTAGATCTGCAATTTGTTTCTATCATTGAATTGAATTAAGTGGGGGGGCTCTGTCTTTGGAAACCATTTTGCTCATTCTAAGAGAAAAAGAAGAGGAGTTTGTAATCAAAGATGAACATAATGACGGTATTTATGGGAAAAGCCCTTCTTATCGTAAGGAGAAAACAGAGGATCAACACTCTGTTGTGATTCCTGATACGGCCCATCAAGTCATCAGCGGTTGTTTCTCTTACCCCCTTTTTTGGCTTATTTTTTTCTTTGTTTTTTTTGTTTAATTTATGTATGTTTCTTTGGGGGTTTGGTTTAAGGTTAGATTATCATTTTTTAATGGTATTGAATGGAGGTTTTATTTTTATCTTCTCCATTTTTGCTCAGCCTGCTTTGTTGTGTTATGCTATTTCATGGAAAAAAACAACGTCGAAACATAATAAATAAATAAAATAAGCGCAACACAACCCAAACATATCCGAAACTCACCCGAGCCTCTCGGGACCACGTCCAAACATATAAACAAGTCTCATAACATAACACGGAGATACTAGAGCCCTCAAAATACCGAGTGAAGTGCAGATACTCAAAACGACTTGTCAGGTCGTCACAGGGAACCTCAACTTCAGGTGATGAGAAACTTTGACTTTGCCGAGACCTTTCAATTGTCCCTTTAGTTTTAGCAATTTCAGCTTTTAAGTCAAAGTTTTCCTGGCCTACTTTCTTTAATGTATCAAGACGGGCATTCAAGTAAGCCCAACTTACATCAACCGCTGCTTTATACTCGAGCGCTTCATAATCCTTCTCCCATTGATCAACTTCTGCTCTCAACTCATCCCTTTCAATCAAAGCAGCATCATAAGAAGCTTGTAAAGGGGTAAGGGATCTCTCCAGAAACTGAACCTTGCTAGAGGATTCACGGAGGTCTTCTTGAGTTTGAGTGAGCGATTGAACGAGTTCTCCAACATAAGCCTCCTTCTGGTTTAGAAAATCCTTTAAGCTTCTTATTTCCTCAGAAGCACGGGAGAGTTGTTCCGCAAATGAAGATTTCAAGAGATTCTTGCCCTTTCCTGCTTGATTCGATGAAGCCTTCTCAATGGCTAACTCTGATGCTATTACTCTTAACTGCTGCTCCGAGGTACATTTTTCCTCCTCTACTGCTTCCATGTCAAGTTGAAGGCTCTCAAATTGTTCCTTCCAGTTATCTGCCTCGGTATGATAGTCATTCATCAACTTCTCTGTATGCACAATCCTTTTCATCATCTCTGTGCCAATGAGATTGATCTACAAAAAAGGAAAATTAGATACGATAAAGGTTAGTTTTTTTTAAAAAAAACTACGAAAAGTGTACCTTAAAAGATGAATGTATAATCTCATTCATCCATGTCAGGGAGCTATGACTTTCCAACTTTGACTTTTCAACCGGGCCGATCAACGGCTTCAACCATACATTTGCTTAGCCTGATTTCTCGGCTACCTTCCGCAGGAACCTCGATCATAACTTGCTTCATCACCCCACTACTAGAAAACCCTACTTCAACATTAGAAGGCACGGTTGTAGGGGTAGATGAAGGAGCCACGGGTGGCACAAACGGGATAACAAAAGCGGCAACAGGCACGGTAAACTGGTGATCCACTAGAGCAGATAGGGGAAAGATGGCAAGAGGCGCTTCCTCAGAAATAGAGCCAAAACCTTGATGGAATAATTGTTCAACCGAATCATTGGTTGCAGTAGGAGTTTCTTCCTCAGAGTACACGAGGGTAGTATTATCAGGCTCAGGCACGAGAGATGGACCGGTAAGGGGAGCATATCAGACACGACTCTTCTACTTGCTCGTGGCCTATGTACCAACAAGCCTTCCTCCTTCTCCTCTTCATCTTCTACGGCTTGGGTCCTATCCACCTTCCATTTTGATGATGAAGAGCCTAAGATGATTTCTTGAGCCTTGGACAAAGAGAGCTTCAAAGCAGTTATAGCAGCAGCAGTGATACCACGGATGGGAAACCCTAATAAACAAAAAGGGATCAGTGAAGTTTGAAAAGAGTGAAAAGGAAACGTAAAAAAAAACTTACCATGGGTTTTTACTTTCCAACCAAACCGAGCAGAAAGGTATTTCCAAGACCTTTCTTCCATTGAAACAATTGACAATAATTTTTCTACCCAACCACGGAAATCGGGAATCTCCTCAACAGTTCCCATGGTTGCTGAAAAAAGACAAAAACAGTCACGACACTGGGCATTTATCAATATAAGGAAAGAAGTAAGTAAACAAAACTTACGTGCAAAGTTCCACTTCTCAGGGAAGGGCATATTTTCTTCACCTACTAATCCACTTGTAGGGGCAACAACAAACCTGGCATACCATCATCGGTCTTTATCATCATCAGGGATGACTAAAACTCTCTTACTCCTAGCCACGAGAGTAAAAACTCCTTGGCGAAATAACTTGGGAGAATAAAGATGGATAAGGTGGTAAAAGGTAAAAAGGATTTGAAGCCATGTTAGCCAAATACCTAAGGCATGCTACTGCCCTCCATATGATAGGACCGACTTGTCCCAACACACATTGAAAAATCAATAAAACTCTATAATGACTGGGTCGATAAGAGGCTTGAAACCTAAATTAAAGGGATAAGTATATACAAAAGAAAAGACAACTTTGTATGAAGTTATCCTTTGATTTTCATTGGGGCCAAGACCGGGAAATCAAATTTCCAACAACAGTCTCTGCGCACAAGAGAAAGTAAACCCTCAGTGATTTGAGTAGGGCAAAGATCAGCGCGATCATGAGATGTCATGGAAGTAACCTGGTTTTTATGGCCTCACTATCGTTTACAAAGGAAAATTCAACGAGTACGATTTCATCTACCTTTGGTTCACGAAGCGGTTCACTAGATTCTCTACTCTTAGAAGAAGATTTGTGAGAAGAAGAAGCTCTGGCCCTAGAAGAAGATGGAGTAACATTAGCCCAAAAAGTTGGTGGGGGAGTGATGTTACGTTGAGAGGAAGATCCTCTAGAAGGTGTTGAACTTAAACTCCTTAATCTACCACCCCTCCTACTCCAAATCGGAACAGAAGAAGGAGATAGTTCGTCAACTATTATGACCTTCTCGGGGTCTTGGTTTGAAGAAGACATAGTTGCATGAGAGAAGAACTTGCAAATAATGAAAGAAATATGGAAGTTTTTCGTAGAAGCAAAGGAAAAAGGGGTATTTATATACAAAGGCAACCGTAAAAAAATGGCAAACAATGATGTGAATGTCATTATTAAAACTGTCACTTCGTAACTGATGCAGCTGCAAAAAACCCTAAAACACGTTGAGGAATTGCATAACAAATACAGAATCGTTACGTGGCACGTGCATTTAATGGAAGTGACAAGCGATGTATAAGTTCAGAGGCATGTGCAATGGTACGAGTAAAACAGCGGCAAAAAATTCCCACCATAAATAAGTGTCCACTTACCAAGTATTTAATTGATAAATAAATGGTAAGTGGGGGGACTATATGTATTGGCAAAAAATAGATATTACACGTATAATATATTATATGACAAAGCAAGCTACATGGAGTAATGGAAACAAAGAGGTACGGTATAAACACCTACGAGATGATTAGAAGTGGGAGCTCCAATCTATTTGAGGAGTTGAAGAGACACAGTCAAAATAAACCAGGGCTGAATAGATGGCAGATTCATAGATCTTCAATCAATGAGTTAAATGTTACAGAATCTTCACGCAACAGTTACGATTACCTATTATAATGTTTCATTAATGATATATGTTGATACCCAATTTTCCCCTATATATTTTCAAAATGCATATATATTTTTAAAATAATGCATGAGCATCAACTAGCATTTTTTCATAATTTTCTGTAATTTTAAAAGATTTTTAATTAATTTATCATAATATTTTATTATCTAAATAATTACTAATTGCATCACAAATGATTTTATAATAATTTTATTGCTTAATTTTATCATTTATATTTATATTAATATTTAATTATTACTATATCTACATCTTTAGGTTATAATTGCAATAACTTTGCAATAATAACCCATGTATGCATAATTACTTTATTTACACGAAAAATGACTTTTTTATATTTTTATAATATTAAGTAATTATTTTAAATCATTTTCATATACAAATAACATTTTTCATCATTTATTAATTGTTTTTATAAATTATTTTATTAATTTAAGTGGGTATTTAAAACATAACTCTTTTTATTAAAATTTTCGGACCTACCCAATAGCCTAATACCCTATCCAGCCTAATTATCCTAACCCCTACCATAACCCTGACCCAACTACCCTACCCATCCAATAACCCGTCCAATAACCCGCTCGCCTAAAATTAATCCTGGTTGTTGATCTCAGAATATCAACGACCCAGAATCCACCTTCCTTTTTTAATTATACCAAACCTAAAACCCCACCCTCGTTTCCCCCCAACCCGCTGTCTTTCCATCTCCTTCTCTCATCTTGTCTCTCCCCCTCAAACCCTAGCCCGCTATCACAAATCCCCCTTGATTCATGGGGTTTTCCTTCGATTTCATGCCTTATCTAGCCTCAACTCTCTACTGGTTGTATGATTTTCATGTTACTCGATGGAATCTCAAGAGACTCGAACCAAATCTGGTTCAAAGTCTCTCATTTCTCGATTAATCCGTCTATGTTCACTCTGATATCTGCGAGTACTAATATTTTCGTGTTTTTATGGTTTCAAATCTCTGGTTCAAACCAGATTTGATTCACTTTTGTTTATTTTCATTAACCTAGCTATTTCTGGTTGAATCCGTTTAGATCTCTTTAGATCTGGAGCAATTTTGTGTTTGTTTGGTATTTTTCCCTTAAAATTTTCTGTTTTTACTATTATTGTTAGCCGATTTTATTTACCCTAAAAGCTAGGGCTTTGATTTCTAATAGATTTCTGCAAAAATGTTTTTAACATTTAAAATATTTTCATCATTGGTTTTTCTCATTTACTTTTGACCTATTTTCACCTAGTTCAATCAAGTTCCATATATAAGGTTTTTATATGTCTTAGGGATTCAATTATTCGACTATTTATTCTACTGTTTTGCCCGTTTACCTTTAACTCTATCAATAAAAGTGTTAATTAATTTACTTACCTAAATTAGGGGCTGAATTTAGTACCCGTATTTACTTATTAAGTTCTTACCTGTTCTTAACTTATTTATGTACCCGTACTACTGGCTGATTTTGTGTTCTGACTCCTAATTAGTTTTGAAATTAGTTCTTGCTTTATTTAACCTCATTGATTGATTCTGTGTGAGATTTTCCTTAAATTAAGTGATACTTACTTGATTCTGTCGTACTAATTGATTCATGATGACCTTAATTGATTGATTAACTGATTTTCATACCTTATTTGTGTGTAATTGATTTTCATACCTTATCTGTTTTACTCTATTGTATGCTATAAAAACCCTTCTCTTGTACTGATTTAAACACACTTTTTCAACTTCTTCACTGAGCAACTTTATAACTTTCAAACTCTCTGTTCTAAAAAACTTAAGCTCTCTTTCTATTGTTCTGATTTCTGCATTGTTTGGCCGGCTGAAAGCCAAGGCTAGATTCTCTGGATTCAAACTGTTATTGCATTTCTGTTTGCTTTATTCTCAACCGGTGTTCTTTAACTCTTGTTATACTATTATGTTCTATGTGCTTTATTTGGTTAGTTTATTTCAGATCCTCAGCATGATTCTGATTGCCATGTGACTACATGACCCTACTTAGTAAAAATGCTAAACTAAGTTATCTTCAATAATGTCATACTCTTCCTAAGCCAGTTCTGAACTTTGCTAGATACTACAAGCATGTAATCAATATGTGGCTAATTCTGTCTATTTAATTCAAGTGTTTTTGCTTTTGTGATTGCTTTAAATACTAGTATGAATATCTAGTCTAGACAAATGCCAATATGCTTGAGCCAAGTGCTAAATGTGGATTCTGTTTGTTTCTTGGTGCAGTTCTGTTTGCCACCCTGTAATCTGAATCTGTTTGCTTCTGAAAATTAAATTGTTTTCTAAAACTATCCCCCTTACCCTCTATGTACTAGTTTTCAAATTACTACTCTTAGTTATTTAGGTTCCTGCCACCCCTAGTGTAATGACCCGATCCCCTAATAACTGCTTTTCCCACGTTAGTTTCTGCTTATCGAACTTGTCGGAGCGATTAGTCGTGGATTCCGGAGAGTTTTGGGACACATAGTCCCTAAATATAAGTTTAAGCCTTAGAAATCGGACCATAGTTGGAACTGTGTGAAGACGGGTCCGGAATAGAATTCCGTCAATTTCGTTAGCTCCATTGGGTGATTTCGGGGTTAAGAGCACACCCGCAATGTGTTTTCAAGGTCTGTAGTAGATTTAGGCTTGAATTGGCGAAAGTTAGAATTTCGGCGATTTCGGCCGATAGGTGAAATTATGATATCGGGCTCGGAATGGGATTCTGGAAGTGGCTGTAGGTTCGTAGTGTCATTTGTGACCTGTGTGTCAAATTTGAGGTCATTCGGACTAGTTTTGATGTGTTTCGGCATCGGTTGTAGAGTTTGGAAAATTTATATGTTCTAAGGCTTGAATCCATGTATAATTCGTGATTTTGGTGTTATGTGATGTGGTTTGAAGGCTCGACTAAGTTTGAATGAGGTATTAGGACTGGTTGGTGGGTTTGGTTGAGGTCCCGGGAGCCTCGGGTGTGTTTCGGATGCTCAACGAGACATTTTTTTAGACTTGAAGTAATTGATGGTTTGCTGATGTGAGTGCAGCAGGTTTTTCTTCATCGCGATCGCGTGGGTGAGTCCACGATCGCGTAGAAAAAATTTGGGGCCAACTGGGTTGATGAACTGCGATCGCGTAGATTAGGACGCGATCGCGTAGGTATTGGCCAGTGTTGAATCGCAAACGCGTGGGCTAGGCTGCGTTCGCGTAGAGGAAATAAGGCGATAGGGATTTTAAGTGTTTCTCTACGCGGTCACGTGAAGCCAACCGCGATCGCGTAGGCCTGAGGATAGTAAGAACCGCGTTCGCGAACGGCTTTTTCGCGTTTGTGTAGAGTTATCTGAGGCGCATACAATTTTGCTCTTCGCGATCGCGACTGGTTGTACGCAATCGCAGTGAATGAATACTTGTGTAGATTTTAAAAGACCCAAATCAAAGGTTTAATCCAAAATTCATAATTTGAACTTGGGAACTCGGGAATTGGAGATTTTTGGAGATATTTTCACTTGGTCGTTTTAAGTAAGTAATTCCTACTCGGTTTTAATTAATTTCCACGAATCTATGCTTAATTTCATCCTTTAATTTCGAATTTGGGGTGAAAATTTGGGAAAAATTGAGTAAAGTTCTTAGGCCGAGTTTTTGAGTTTTGATCGAGATTTTTGTATCCGATTTGAGTAAATTTGGTGTGGTTAGACTCGTGAGTGAACGGGTGTTCGGAAATTTGTAACTTTTACCCGATTATGAGACGTGGGCCCGGGGGACTTTTTGGGCGATTTTCCTAATTTTGCGTATTAGCTTCGAGTTAATTAGTTAGATTTATTTCTTAAAGTTATATTTACACTATGCAATTGAATTGAATAGATTTGGGCCATTTGGAGTCGGGTACTCGTGGCAAGAACGTGATTTCGAGTTGAGTTGAGCCGTCGAGGTAAGTGGCTTGCCTAAGTCTGTGTTGGGGACTTCCCCTTAGGTTATTTTTGACATAAATTGTTGTGTGTCCGCAGGATCCTTCGATGTGACGAGTACGTACACGGGCCATTCTTGCAAAAATCCCATTTTTCCTTTGAAAATTATAAATTGTTTTGTTCTTCTATTACATTACTGCAATGTGTTTAACTGTTCATCTTAGGTTAGGGAAGCATGCGTATTTGTTTTCATATCAAATTGCCTAATTGGCACTTTGTGCGCCATGTTTAGTTAGTTTTTCCCTGTTTTCCAACCTGTGTTTAGATGAACTATTAAAATTGATGTTTATCTGTCATTTACTTAGCATTGCATATTTAAATTGGGGACTACAAAAATATTCTGGGAGATCCCCCTAGCACTGCATATTTAAATTGGGTACTACGAACGTATTCTGGGAGATCCCCCCTATACTGCATATTTTTAAATTGGGGACTACGAATGTATTCTGGGAGATCCCCCCCTCCGTACTGCATATTTATATTTGGAACTACGGTACGATATCTCGGGAGATTCCACTTTGTGATACGTTGTCTTTTAAATATTTTCCGTTAAACAAAATTACAACACGTAATGATAGACATAGCTATCTCCATAGAATTTCTTAATACCAGTGTTCACATAAGTAGATTTCAGAGTTACGAAGCTCACCCGAGAGTGGAGTAGATTAGGAGGACTTTCCTAGATACTCATAACCAAATCAAGTTAAGGAAATTATCACTTTATAATAACTAGAGATTGTACTTGTAATGAAACCATCTGGTGTAGCGACCTCAGCCATACCCTAGAAAAAATATATATTAACAGGCTGGGTCTCCACCTCTAGGGATCTAACCTCCGCCTTCGACATTCCAACCACTTTTTCCCTAGTTGGTCATGTAAGTTGAGTTGTAACTGCAATGGGGCACGTAGCCTGAGTGCTGATGAAATATGACTCTCCCAAGTCTAGGACAATTTCTACCTGTTGGCCCATGTCATTGAATGGGTTTTGAAGATTGACAATTTGAACCAAGTCCATCAGAGCACACACATCTGAACGGAACAGTTGGCACAGGAATTGTTCATGCATAGGAGATATCAGTGATTGCTGAGTATCAAAGAGCTAAAAGGTTCCCCCTTAGATTATGTGACTAAGTGTTTACACCAGATGTTTATAGTCAAAAATGATTTTGAAGTGTATAGAAAATTTGGGGTTAGATATTCCAATTTCGTTTAAGACAGATGACCTTTCTCTAAGTGGTACATGTACATAGTTCAAAAAAAAAAAGATAAGTATGCGACCATAGAACAGGGTCGGATGGTGAGGGAAGTTAGAAATAACCTTATGCTTCACTTTAGTTATTCAAGAAGAACATGAACACATGACGCTAGCAGGTGGTTAGTAAAAGAATAGTAAGTATATTTGAGTAGATACAGTGAATTAGCACTTTCAGCGGAGCTAGTAGAGGTACAATTTGATTTACTTAGCCAGGTTAATCCTAGTGAGTCGATGACAATTTGAAATACTGAACGTGTGTTAGAACCCAAGGAGTTTAAGTTAAACTCGAAGTACAGTGATAGTGGGAAAAACAATAAGCTAGCAGTGAGAGAGTAAGCTTTAGAAGAATAGCCCTTAGGAATTATCGAAATGTGGTTTCTCCAAGACTGACAGTGTGAGCAGAGTTAAATTATTAAGATTGTGTATGATAGTTGTGAATACCTTAGCTTTCCATTATGTGAATAATTTAGTTTTTCCTAACTCTGAAGTAAGTTGGAAGAGTAGTCGTCATTGACGTAGAGTGCAAAGAATGGCAGAAAATAAGGAAGGTTATTTGGATCCCAACAAAGAAAAAGGAAGGATCCGCAAGTATAAGACCTTCAGTATAAGAGGTGATGTGAAAACCATCAATAAGTTCAGATGAAACTCGAATAGTTAGCGTTGGATATGAAAAAGAAAATCAATTTGGTAATGAGGGAAAATTTATAATTTCCATAGAGATTATGTCTAGCATGTGTAAGAAACACAAAGTGAGTAGAATGATCACCGATCTTAGTTATTAATGATAAAGTGATCACAGAAAAGCTATAAAATCATGCCTATTTATGTGTTATGAGGGTAGTGTCTCTGCACGGGACTCTAAAATTTAGAGTACATGTCAAAGACTTAGTTCACAATAGTACTATAAGTGTTTTCAGGAAGTGCTTAAAAAGATAATCAAGTGTGGGAAGTATAACTCATGATTGAGGTAGATAAGAGAAACAATTTGATGATCCCTATGTGTTGCAGTTGAAAGAGGATATTCACAAGTATGAGACGATGGCTTTTGAATAAGGGGGAGATGATAGTACTTTGAGGTACCAAGATTTTACCGTGCAAGACTCTGTATGGGCGAAGGTGTAGATCGCCAATTGGTTGGTTCAAAATTGGTGAAGAGGAGTTGTTGGGACCGAATTTGGTCTATCAGACTATAGAGAAAGTGTCACAACCCAAATTCCCAACCTTAATGATCGTGATGGCGCCTAACACCACACTTGCTAGGCAAGCCAATGTTAGAAATCGAATAATTTATTTCCTTAATTAATTACTTAAGCATAAATAAATAAATTCCAAATGAACTGAATTAGAATGATTTTGGACAACAATAAAAAAGAATAATAATATTGACCGATTAAATATAACGAACCACGAATTTATTTTAATAATAACTCTGAGACTACCCTAGGGTCTGGTGTCACAATCCACGAACTACTAAAGAATACTACAAATAATGGTTGAAAGAAATAGTGTAACTATTCTGAATAATATAAAACACTGTATGTAAAAATAGGAGAAGACTCTCGGAATCTGCGAACGCCGGCAGATGTACCTCGTGTCTCCAAATGAATAGTAGTCGTCCTGAAATCCTCTTACTGCTGAATAGAACCTGGATATGTGCAAAAGAGCATGGAGTGTAGTATCAGTACAACCAACCCCATGTACTGAGTAAGTGTCGAGCCTAACCTCGGCGAAGTAGTGACGAGGCTAAGTCGGGCTTCAACATTTTAATCTTTAACAACAATAAATAATGAGCAATAAGAAGTCTAAACAAATAGATAATTAAGTGTTGCAACCGAATAAAAAAATAACTCAGCTATAACCAATTCTCAAATATCTCTTCAGAGTTCCAAACTTTAAATTTAAATAAAAAAAGTACTAAAATATTTAAAGAGTAGTAAAATATATATTTTAGCTTTTCAAAACTGTGATTCTCTTTTTCTTGAAAAAAATCAGTAAAATATAAATATAAATATCCTCCCTTATCACTCCTTGTTGCGGCGTGCAACCCGCTCCCACATGTCCTCCCTTATTGCTCCTCCCGAAAATATCTCCCTAATTACTCCTGTTGCGGCGTGCAACCCGATCCCACCTGTCCTCCCTTATCACTCCTTATTGCGGCGTGCAACCCGCTCCCACCAGACATATCATATCAATTTATTCAAAATTTCACAAATCAGGCCAAGCCTTTCACAATACTTTAATTTCAACAATTATAAATAATAAACTGTATTTTTCTCATGACTTCATCAATAACTTCTCAACCATGAAACCAATAAGAATATCAATATATATATATATATATATATATATATATATATATATATATATATATATATA